>WOXC01006396.1:0-144499 GCA_011680675.1 Gymnobelideus leadbeateri | reverse complement strand
AGTTTTAAAAACAAAAGTTTAAATATATATATATATATATATATATATATATATATATATATATATACTATTATTAATCTATTTTACATATAATTGGGAAATAAGATATACAGGCACTGGGGCACAGAGATCCACCATGCCCTACTGGAAAAGTTGAAGGGAGTATGGGGGAAAGATATGGAAGAGAGCAGATTGGAGGAGGGGATATCCTGTGGGATCACTATTTTGGGGAGGAGGGTAGGGGAAAAACGGGGAGAAAATTTGTAACTCAAAATCTGGAGGAAATAAATGATGAAAACCAGAAGTTAATAAACCATTTGAAAAAAAAAAGATTCCTCAGGGAGCCCAGCAGACAAGTTACAACATAACTTGAGGGAAACATTTTGAGAATTCCAACAGAAAGTCTTCCAGGGCTTATATTATCCCTCTTGCCACATGTGCTCTCCAAACTTGATCTCACTTTTCCTTATTTACTGGTGGAGACTATTCAAGAAAAAGGAGTGATGGTTTAATATTCATTTTTTTAAAATTTTGACCCCCACATTATATCCCTCCTCCTACCCATTGAGACAGCAAGCAATACGACACCAACCCAATTATACAAGTCATGCAAAACCTATGTCCATGCTAGTTGTATTGCAAAAAGCAAAAAACAAACCAGCAATAAAAAGGAAGAAACATAAAGAGGACAAAAGTATGCTTCACTCTGCTCTCATATCATTGTCTAATGGTGGACAGCATTTTTTATTATGCTTTCATCATGCTGTCTTGGGTCATAGTTTTGATAAAAAATAATTAAGTTTCTCACATTGGTCATTGTTACAACTTTTTTTCTTACTGTGTGCAATGTTCTCCTGGTTCTGCTCACTTCACTCTGCCTGAGTTCATCTAAGTCTTCCCAGGTTTTTTCTGAAAATATGCTATTGGTCATGTCTTATATCCAAGTACTATAATTCCATCACAATTACACACCATAGCTTGTTTATCTGTTCCTGAATTAATAGACATCCCCTCAATTTCCAGTCCTTAGGATTTAATTGTTTCTCATTTGCCTGTTCATTATTATTTGGGGGAGGGCTAGCAGCTTACCTTTGTAATCACCCCTAGTCCTGGGATATGGAGGGTGGTGCCTCTGGCCTCAGATCCTGCTTCTGTTGTCCGATCTGGCCTGGAACCAGAATCAAGACCTCCAGCCTCCTGTAAGTGCCCACAGCCATAGGTGTCCCCACCCTAATGCTTCTACACTAACAAGCCCTGACCTGGTTCCTTCTTGCCCCATCGCATCTCTGAAGCGCAGATAGGTCCGGAATTCCTTGTCAACAGAGCTTCCTTCAGTTTTCCCCAGCTTAGACAGCCAACTACCCTAACTGTTCCAGGATAAAAATTCCAGTGGCTAGGGTTGAGGTGTTCCTGCAACCCAAGTGCACCCAGGGCTTGCTGCTTGTTGTTTAAGTGGACTTAGTCTAGAGGTGTTTGTTCTTCACAGGGGCCAAAACATGTCATAAGATTTTTCTTCAGATCTTCTCTGATTGTCCCAGGAGGACCTGTTCTGCCCCTACTCTCATTTATTTTGACCACTCTATAGTCAAAAAGTGCTTTTAGGGGAAATCTGGAAAGCTGGGAATTTTCTGATATACTCTGCCATCTTCCCAAAATCCTCTATAATAAATACCTTTTTTATAAGGTTATTTAGACCTCGATGTCTAATTAATATTAACCTATTATCATGAAGGGAAACACACTAGTAGGCATCAGTGAGCTACAGCATTAGAAACACAACCCCTAATGCACCGTTAGAGGTTTCCCTTAGAGCCCAGAAGGTAGAGGGGCAAGGTAAGCCCCTCTGTGAGGAATAAGATTATACAAACCAAGGCCCCAACTCAATATGACCTTTCTATTACCCTGAGCTGTTTGGGAACAGGGATCCTGAGAACTTGAGGGCTGTTCCTCTCCTGGGACCCTGGCCAGGTCCTTGAGAAGAGATATGATAACTGCCCAACTCCTGGAACTAGCCATTCCAAGGAAACATCACTCTTGGGAGGCCTTGGAGGGATTGGCCTCCGTCCCAGGCCTCACACAAGATACTGTGCTTGCTAAAAACACCTGGCAGTATGCCTTCTTTTTTCTCAGCACTACTTAAACTGTAAGATTCAGACCCCAAATTGGAATCTCACCCATGGAGGAGGAGACTCCTTGGGACCCTCATGTAGGGACCCTGATGGCTGTACCAGGATTCCCCAGCTTGTGTGGTCAGGTGTTGGTGCTTCCCCACAACGGTGATGCTTGTAAATATGTAAATATATATATATATATATATATATATATATATATATATATATATATATATATATACCCACTATTAATCATAGTTGCTCTTATTCTGCTGTCTTTAAGCTTCTTACTCTGTTATCTCCAGTTTCTTTCTAACTTGCCTATATATACATATATTCTGAATAAATATTCTAAAGAAATTGCCTTGGGTCTTTCCTTGAGTGCTGAGCATTCCATTTCATCCCAATGCCTCATTTTTAAGGGGTTAAAAAACTGTCAGGTGAGAGACCTCAAATTTTATGGTCCTGATGCTGAGGCTTTGAAATTCTGTGATGCAGACCCCTTACATTCCAACTCAATCTATTCATAAAATCTATAAATAAAACTAGCAGAACAGGTGATAATTTGTTTGAAGTAAATCACTAAACATGCCTTCAGATGAACAGACTATTTTCAAGGTTACCTTGCCTGAAGTCAGCTAAGATTTCCTCTTGCTCTAGACATCTAGTGACACTGATATTTCCATGGAGCATAAATGATCTGTTTATTTAGATGTAAGCTCTAGTCTGCATTTCTCTAGGGTTACCACATTTGATATCAATCAATGAGTATTTGTTAAGTACCTACTATGTGCCATGCTGTGTATTGAGTATACAAATACAGTTAATAAAACAATGTCTATTAGAAAGGAGCCATGAGTGGGGTGGAATCCCCAAACTTCATGCCCCAGTAAATGAAGATTCACTTTCATGATCCCATGATGATAAGGTTTCTGTGTGTGTGTGTGTGTGTGTGTGTGTGTGTGTGTGTGTGTGTGTGTATGAAACAGAGACAGAGATAGAGAGAGACAGACATAGAGAAACAGACACAGAAACAAACAGACAGGTAGGCAGACAGAGACACAGACACAGACAGAGACACAGACAATCAGACAGAGACACAGACATAGAACCAGAAAGAAAGAGACAAAGATAGAGACTGTTTTTATTTCTTTTTCTTCTTCTTTTTTTGGCTTTCTAGTCCCTGTGCATAATGAGTTCTTAATAGAAGCTTGTTGGTTTTAATTGAATTATAAATTCTTTTCTCCTTGAACCCACTACAGTCTTTGCTAATATTCATGACCTCTTGGATACTTTCCCCTCTCTGGGATTTTTCTGACATTTTTCTTGGTTCTCTTACCCATCTGGTATACTTCTTAGTCACCTTTGCTGGATCAGAGTGTTCTCTAAGTAAACCAACATATCATCAGCAAAAAGTGGGTATTTCGGGGCGGCTAGGTGACGTGGTGAATAGAGTGCTGGCCCTGGCATCAGAAGGACCTGAGTTCGGATCCGGCCTCAGACACTTATCACACACAAACAAAAACCTAGCCGTGTGACCTTGGGCAAGTTACTTAACCCCAAATGCCCTCCAAAAAGCAAAAAAAAAAAGTGGGTATTTTGTTCTTCTTCTGTTTATTCCCTCAGTTTCTTTTATATTATTGCTATAGAGAGCACTTCTAGTACTATACTAAATAGAATGGATGTCCTTGCTATACCTCCTTGCTTTTATGATCTTTATTGGTAAAAGCCCATTACAGATAATTTGGCTTTTGGTTTTAGGTAGATGATACATATCATATTAAGGAAAGATTCATTTATTACTTTGCTTTCTAGGTTTTTTTCAATTTCTTTTTTTCTCTCTCTTATTTTTTAATTTTCATTTCTACAAGATTTTGAGTTACAACTTTTCTTTCCCCCTACCCACCACCCCAAAACAGTGATCCCATGGGATATGCCCTCCCCCAATCTGCTCTCACCCATATCTTCCCCCATTCCCCCTCCAACTTTAAAGTGGGGCACTGTGAATCTCTATGCCTGAGTGCCTATATATCTTATTTCCCAGTTACATGTAAAATAATAACAATAATTATATATATACATATATATGTATATGTATATATATATATATGTATGTTAAACATTTTATTTTAAAACTTTGAATTCCAGGTTATTTCCCTTCCTCCCTCATCACCCACCCTTACTGGGAATATTAGCAATTCAATATGGGTTAAACATGTGTAGCTATGCAAGACATTTCCATACTGGCTATATTGTGAAAGACTGACTATATTTCACTCCATCCTATCCCATCCCCCAGTTCTTCTATTCTCTACTTTTATCCTGTACCTTTTCAAAAGTGGGGGCTTCAAACATCCCACCCACCCCAGCCTGCCCTCCCTTCCATCATCCCCCCTCTCATACCCTTCTCCCCTACTCTCTATAGGGTGAGATACCCTATTTAGTGTGTACATCATTCCCACCCTAGGCCAAATTCAATGAAAATAAGGTTAACTCATTCCCTTTTGCCTTCCTGTTCTTCCCCTTCATTCTAACAGTTTTCCCTTGCCTCTTCTATATGAGATAATTTACCCCATTCTGTCTTTCTCCATCTCCTCTCATTATAATCCTCTCTCACCTCTTAATTTCACCTTTTATCATCCCTTCCTATTAAATTGGTCTTGTGCCCTCTGTCTATGTATAGCAGTGCTCATATATAAACACACTCACATATGTATTCATATACCCATATACCCTCCTATATAGACATATATATGTATGTATACATATACACACATACACACACATACACATACACACATTTCTATTCCCTTCAACTATTCTCATGATGGGAAAAGTTTCATAAGTTACAATTATCATTTTTACATGTAGGAATGTAAATAGTCAAACTTTGATAAGTTCCTTATGATTTCTTTTCCCTGTTTACCTTCTCATGCTTCTCTTGCTTCCTCTATCTGAATGTCAAATTTTCTATTCAACTCTGGTTTTTTCATCAAGAATACTTGAAAGTCCTCTATTCCATTGAATGACCATATTTTCCTCTCAAACATGATACTGAGTTTTGCTGGGTAGGTGATTCTTAGTTTTAATCCCAGCTCCTTTGACCTCTGGAATATCATATTCTAGGCCCTTTGATCCCTCAGTGAAGAAGCTGCCAGAACCTGTTTTATCCTGATTGTGTTTCCACAGTATTCAAATTGTTTCTTCCTGGTTGCTTGTAATATTTTCTCCTTGATCTGGGAACTCTGGCATCTGGTTACAATATTCCTAGGAGTTTTCTTTTTGGGATCTTTTTTAGGAGGTGGTTGGTGGATTCTTTCAACCTCTATTTCACCCTCTGGTTCTAAAACACCAGGGCAATTTTCCTTGAGAATTTCTTGGAGGATAATTTCTAGGTTATTTTTTTATCATGGCTTTTAGTTAGTCCAATAATCTTTAAATTATCTCTCCTGGATCTATTTTCCACGTCAGTGGTTTTTCCAATTCATATTGCCTTCTATTTTTTCATTCTTTTGGATCTGTTTAATAGTATCTTGATTTATCATAAAGTCACTAGCTTCCATTTGCTCCTATATAATTCTGAAGGAATGATTACCTTTAGTGAGCTTTTGAGATTCTTTTTCCATCTGGCAAATTTGGCTTTTTAAGGCATTCTTCCCCTCATTGCCTTTTTGAGCCTCTTTTGACATTTGAGTTAGTCTATTTTTAAGGTGTCATTTTCTTTAGTCAGGTTGTTGACTCCCAGTTCATAATTTTCTTGCATCATTCTCATTTTTCTTCCCAATTTTCCCCTCCAAAAAGCAAAAAAAAGAAAAAAAGAGTGAAGGCACTAGAATTAAGAGGTATTGGAAAAGGCTTCCTGGAGAAGGTAGAATTCTAGTTGGGATTTGCAAAAAATCAGTGAGGCCAGGAGACAGAGGCAAGGGGAAGAATATTCCAAGACTGGAGAAGAGCCAGAGAAAATATTCAGAGTATAAGATAGCATATCTTGTTCATAAAAAAGCAAGGAGGCTAGTGCCACTGGATTAAAGAGGACATGGCAAGGAGTAAAGTGTGAGAAAACTAAAAAGAGGGAAGGGGAGTAGATTATGGAGAACTCTAAATGCCAAACAGAGAATTTTGCTCATGGTGATGATAGGGAACCATGAGGATTTAATGATATGGTGACTTATTGAAGAATGGACTGGAATGAGGAGAGCATTAAGGCAGCAGACTCACTAAAAGCCTATAGCAATAGGCTTTCAAGTATGGGGAGATGAAGATCTGTACCACAGTGGTGGCAGTATCAGAGGAGAGAAGAATCATGTTCAAAAGATGTTGCAATAGTGAAACAAACAGGTCTTGGCAATAGATTGAACATGAGAAGGGCTGGGGCAAGAGAAAGTGAGGAGTCAAGGGTGAGGCCTAGGTTGTAAGCCTTGGGGCTGGAAGCACAGCAGTGCCCTTGATGGTAATAGGGGCAGTTTGGAGGTGAGGATTGTAAGGAGGAAAGATAATGAGTTCAATGTTAGACATGAAAAAAAAAGGTTTCAAAGTTAGAAGAGAAAAAAAATAAGAAAAAAAATCAAAAACAAAGTTAGAAGAGAAAAATCCAAATATACGTGCCATGCTTACTTTAATGATCATGTTTATATAATTTCTCACGATCCTTAAGCTAACATGCCATCAATGACTTTCATGTCTTCTCAAGTGAACTGGAACTCAAATACCTGCCAGGGAAGAGAGGATATTATAAGAAGCAGGATCTGCTTATAGCACCTCAGAGTGAAATCAGCAGCATGACTGACTGAATGAGTCACAGTCTCCACGGAAATTCTTATAAAACTCTGTTCTCTCTTCTACATAAGGGAGAGCAGATAGAGAGAAATGGTGTTCAGAAGCCAAACACTACTGAGGAGGAACAGTGTGAAAAGAACAAGAAGGGGGTGGCTAGGTGCTGCAGTGAATAGAGCACAGGCCCTGGAGTCACTAGGACCGGAGTTCAAATCTGGCCTCAGACACTTAACACTTACTAGCCATGTGACCTTGGGCAAGTCGCTTAATCCCAATTGCCCTGCCTTCCCCCCTTCAAAAAAAAAAAAAAAGAGAAAAGAAAAGAACAAGAAGGATGAACAGGGGAAGAATTGGGTGCAAGGAAATACACAATAATCATAACTGTGAATGTAAATGGGCTGTATTCATAAAAATGAGAGCAGATAAAAGAGTGGACTGAAAACCAGAATCTTACAATATGTTGTTTACAAGAAACACATTTGAAGCACACACACACACACACACACACACACACACACACACACACACACACAGAAAAGGGAAGGGGCTGGGGCAGAATCCACTATGCTTTACTTGAAGTACCAATTAAAAGAGAAAAGTTAATGATTTTAAAGTACAAAAGGTTTTGGATTTAATGTCTTCCCTCTCAGGAAGCCAGAAAGGTGAGGGGAACGATAGGGGAGGTGGGAAGGAGAGTCAAAGTTTACTTTTATCAAATCTCCAAAGGACACATTTCAAACTAAATGTCTGAAAACTCTCAGATCTGATTATTTCCAAAATAGAAGTTATCATCATTTCCCCCAAAGCAACCCTGATTACAAACTTCCCAACTTCACTATGAAGAGCCACAAGATTTCCAGTCTCCCAGGTTCACAATCTTGGTGTTATCCTCAATGCCTTACTTTCTCTCACCCCACAAATATAATTAGTTGCCAAATTTTGCTGTTTCTGTCCTAACATTTCTTATATCTCGTCCCTTTTATCAACTCAGATAGCTACCATCATCAAGTACCAACTTCTATGTGAAGTCCTTCCTGACCCCCTTCACTGCAAATGCTCTCCCTCCCAAATTACTATGGATTTAGCTGCTTTGTCTTTATTCTCTTTATGTTATATATGTACATGATATAATGTGAATGACTACAAAGCAGTTATTCCAAAGTGTGTGCAACATAAACATCACACACACTGTCTCCTTAGAAAATTGAAGTGAACAAGTAGTTTCTTGGAGATATTTTGAGAATAGCAGAGACTGAGGGTGAATTCACTTCTATCCACTAGAAAGAATCACTGAAGTGCACTAAATTCTTCAGCTATCACCTTCCCAATGACCACCTTTCAGACTTCTCTTTTTCATCATTTTCTCCAATATTCCATTCACCAACACCAGTGTTTGTGCAGCTGCTCAAACCAACTCTGCCATGCCTCTTCACCTGAAAGTTCTCCTTGATCCATTTTTCACTGAAGCTTTTTGCCAAGACTACCACCCCTCTCTGAATCTGGTATCAGAGAACAACCTGGGCTGGGGTCTGATTGTGCTCCTTGGCAATGGCTCCCAGGACAAGGTGTTCAAGGACAATGGGAGACTTTTCATCTAGCCTGCAAGGGAAGAAAAAAAAACATTTTGAAATCTGTGGTCAGGGAAATGGGATAGAAGTCAATGCCATGTAAATAGTAATCGTTCTTTAGCTTTAGACATTTTCCAAAACATTTCCAAGATATCTAATTTGAACTATAAGGTGGGCAGGGCAAAGGTTATTATCTTCTTTTTTTTTTTTAAGAAATTGGGGTTAAGTAACTTGCCCAAGGTTACACAGCCAGTTATTTTTGTGTGGGTGTTAACTATGAGGCCAGAACCGATTCTGGGTCCTCCCGACTCCAGCCGGAGCTCTTACTTACTGCACCACCTTGCTTTTTGGAGGGCAATTAGGGTTAAGTGACTTGCCCAAGGTCACAAGGCTAGTTTTTCATTTGTGTGTGTGTTAAGAGTCTGAGGCCAGATCCAAACCCAGGTCCTCCTGATTCCAGGGCAGGTGCTCTATTCACTGAGCCACCTAGCCTCCCCTATTATCTTCTCTTTGCAAACAATTAAATGGGGTTTAGGAAGTTTAAATCATTTCTTCAAGAGTACACATCTAGTAAAATGCCAGTCCTTAAATCAGAGTAAAATCCAGTTAATTATAATCTCACAATCAATGCTATTTCCACTACTCAATGTTGCATAATTCATAAGCATACAAAAATTTGGGTAGGCAACTTTAGGAATGATTAAGAAATCCATTACAGACCCCTTTCTCACCATGGAGCCTCTCTGTGGAATCCTAAGGCACTGTATGCTTCCAATATGATATCCTTTGACTTGCAGAACTCCAACAGTTTGCTCTGGTTCAGATAAGGGTGACATTCCACCTACAATCCCATAAATACCATCCACCCACCCACCTACCCACCCACCTACCCACCTACCCACCCACCCACCCATCCATCCATCCATCCATTCTCTTGAGAGTTAGAGGTTTCCTGCCATCTTTTCTGCTCATCTTTCCTATCCCCCTCCTCTCCTATCTCTTCTCTCCCCTTTGTTCCTTCTCCTTTGCTGCTCCCTTCCCAAATCTCTCTTTACTCCTACTTTCTCCCCACTCCTTTCCTTTTCTGCTTCCCTCCCTTTCCTACTCCCCCCTCCTCCACTTTTCCTGTCCTTTGGGTAATCTTCATTCTTTTTAAAATTTTCCCTCCTCTTCCTTTTCCTCTCACCTTTCATCTCTCCTTTCTCTCTTCTTCTTGTCACTCGACTTAGTGAGGAAGAGGACATGTGTTTGCTCATCCTTTGACACCTTGCTCCAGAGACAGAATAGTTTCATGAATCCATTTTGACAGCTTCTTGGACTCTCTTGGGCCAGACTACTATGCTTTGGACTTTTGCTATCATCTGATAGCTAATTGAGAGACACTTAATTCTATGGCTATAGAGAAAAAGCATACTGGGTTTTTTCTTCATTGAGCTTCATTGCCTTTGAATAACATGTTTGTGGTATTCTCTAGGGGCTGGGCTATAATGAAGATCCCCTCCCATGCTCCCACCAACTTATGAAAAGTGCATTTTCAGAAAGTACAAGACAAGTATAATGGTCCAGAGAGAGGATGAGCCACTGGGTGGTACTGGATTAAGTGGGATTGGATGAGATATTTTGAGAATGGAATGACTCTAACCATTGAATGGGATGGGTTGGAATAACATGAAATGGGATAGAATGGGATGGGGTAGAGTTGAGTAGATTGGGATGGGATGGGATGGGATGAGAAGAAATGAAACAGAAATGGATTGGATAGGGGCAGGAAAGCATTGAAAAAAATTGGATAGAATTGGATCAGTTTTGTAATTCCTAGTGGTCTTGCTAGTAATTCTGAAGTCAGGAGATTTAGCAGCCCAGTGGCAATGGATAATTTTGCTCTAGCATTGTTTGGAGACAGAAGATGTTTGGCTTAGTAGGAAAACTAGCTACTTCCTCTTAGCTGGCCCCCAACCTTCTTAGAACGTCTCAGAATGTCCACTTTTTCCCCATTCTTCCCTTCCAGGAGTGACTTTCCCCCAGCCAATGCCTGTGGCTCTGATATTTTTTAACTGGCCTCTGGAAGAATAAAAAGAGGAAGTATCTGAGTCAACTCCAGCCTAATTATAGCCTTTGCCCCACTCCTGCTGGGCCTCAGACCTTTCTGTTATAGGTATTGATACAAATGAGCATATTCTCTCTCCTCTGGGGGAGTTAGAAAACTCTGTATCTATAAAATCTTTTGGTTATTGGAGCCTCTGAAATTTCCATGGCAGGAAATGCCTCCTCACAGTCATAAAACCTATCCATCCCTCTCCCTTTGTACCTCTCAATCTCCAGCCCCTATCTCAGCTATATTTAAGCCCTCTGGTGACACACGCACACGAGTCAGTACTTCAGAGAATGATGAAGTTATCTTAAGGAATATGGTTTCTTTGAAATTAAATAATGAAACAGAAAACAAAACAGAATCATAAATCACCAGGATTGGAACCCCACCCCCACCAGACCCACCAGATCCATGTCTCGCTTAAGAAAGCAGGAGGGGTAGAGGAGAATCAGGGGACAAGAGCGGAGGCCCCAGCTCAGTGCTCAGCTGAGTGTTTTTGCCTCCTTCTGGGCCAGGATGTCTCTCATGTTGGGGTGCCCAAGGCGGCGGCAGCCCCCATGGGGTCCTGTGGTGGCAGCACTATCTCCTCACTCAGTGATAATTTCTCTCGTGTATATCATAAGCATCTATCCCCTCTGATTTCATTGCCTCCTCCCTTCAGCAAATGGGAAGAAGTGACTGCAGGTGCTTGTCAATAAGCAATGGGGTATTTCTGTCTGATGACCTGATTACATGGTTCTCCGAGAGCCCCCACAGGAGCTCCTGGAGGATTTGTCATTGCCCTGGTGTAATCCTGGAGTGGGAGAATCTAAGAGCTGGAAGAGACCCAGGGGTCCATTGTGTATAAGCCATGGACCAGCCCTAGTCACACCTGACCGAGAATGCCTTCTATCCCAATCCTCCTGCCCCTCTAGACAATACATCCCACTTTGGCCGGCTCAGTCAGGAAGTAAAACCCAGAGCTGCATTCCTTTACCTTCCACCCATTAACCTTTGATTTCTACTTGGGGGACAAGGGAGAAAAAACAACAACAATCTTATCCCTGCTCCAAGTAAGAGCTCTTAAATTACTTGGGGACAGTTATAATGCTTTTCTTTACCATCACCCAAGTGTTCTTTTTCTTCAGGCTAAGCATATCCATTTCCTTCCACCAGTCCTCATGTCTTCAGGACCCTCCCCATCTTGGGAGGGTGATCACCTCTAGGTGATCTCCAGTTTGTCAACATCCCTCCCCAAATAAGGTACCTACCACTGAGCAAAAAAGTTGAGTACAAAATTTCGATAAGGAATAGAAGGCTTTCTTGGGAGAGAGCAAGAGAAAATACCAAATATTCCAACCCTAATATTCCTACCCAATTTATCCAGGGCTCAGATAATGTCTAATTGGAAAAAATTCTGTTTATATAAGTTCCATGGCACAAAAAACAATTTCCCTGAAAATATTTGCAAACTCCTGGTGTCCTGGAAAGCCCACAGGGCAAACAATGAACAGAGGGAACACATTTGATGGGAATGTTCCGTGCCACCAGGAATCTCAACAGGTACAATTATCTTTAGACAATTGCAAAAGAAACTCTCCCCAGATACTTTTGTAAGGAATTAATTCAAGCTGTAATTTATCTCCAAGTCAGAGACTTCTCTAGGCCCAGGTTTTACTCCTTTGGGCACCCCAGCCATAATTTAGTGGGAGAGGTGCAAGGCCCCAACAGTGAAATAATTGGACCATTCAAACCACCCCCTGATGTAATGAGACATTGCGAGTCACCTCAATTAGACACTCTGTTGGTGATGGGCCCAGGGTGCCTGAGAGGTTGAGAAAGCCTACAGAGGGGTGGCTTGGGCCTGCCTTGGTGCTCTGGGGGGACGTTCAGAGGCATTACCCATCAGACACTGGGGGGCCAAAGTGATCATAAGGAGAAAGCTTGAGGCAAAGCCATGGGAGTACCAACTGGTGGTTCCAGGGTGAATGGGGTGATGGGGTGATTGGAGATGTGCTCCTTGGAGCTGGCTGGGCAGGTCCAGAAGCTGTTGCCCAGCAACAGTGGACCCTTGAGTGGGAGTGAGTAAAGAGGTAAAGCTATGGCCAAAACCCATGTTGAGAAAATATCCATTTATATGTATCTGAACAGAGGCTGTGTGACCCTAGGCAAGTCACTTCACCTTTGTTTGCCTCAGTTTCCTTACCTGTAAAATGGATATTATAGCAGCAAGATGTTGTGGGGCTGCAATGAGATAGCGTTGGCAAAGCCTTTAGCCCTGTGCCCAGAACACCGTAGGGACTGGATGACGTGGTTGTGGCCCTCCCCTTTCCAATCTTTCCTCCATGTATCTGCCAAATGGAGATAGCTCAAGTCCAGCTTCGAGCATGTCATTGCCTGTGGCCTCCGGGTTCAGTGACAAACCCCTCTGTTTGCTCTAGCAAGCCCTCCACAGTGTGGCTAGCCTGCTAACCTTGTCTCCCTTTTTCCTACTCTCCATTCCAGTCAAACCGGCTAATTGCTGTTCCCAGAATCCTGCTCAGGATCTCTTTGGTCCCTCATTACCCCAATATAGACACACAGGAGAAACTGAGCCCTCCATGTGCCATCATCCAGCCTACCAGGAATATGAAGTCATTCACTAAAAATGAGCTGGCAAAGTATCCTTGACAAGATGCCTGGCTTTCCTTCCTATCTTCCAGCTGATACCTATCTCACCTAAGCCCCAAAGCATGAGTCAGGGCTCAACCATCTTAATGCTGATTGCTCAATAAAGGCCTTTAAAAAAAGAAGAGTGGGTCACCCACCAATGACCCTAATGACTTCTGCAAACAGCTGTGCCATTGGGGAAGGTGGCTGGGAGCAACGGCACGTCATAGCCCAGGGTTGCGTCTAAAGAAGAAACGTATTGATTTCATCTCTAAGTTGGATTAAAACAATGCCATGAATAAATAATGGAATGAGTGAGAGGACCATTAGTCAACAGAGTTGGGGGGTCAGGGACCATTAGAATCAGAGTGATGGACAAGAGAGGCTGGGGCTGAGCTCCAGTTACATGGTCCTCTGCTACAAGCTTGGCTGGAGTTTTTGAGCTTTCTAACTTGGAGCTACCTGGAGTTTCTAGACTTGCACTTGACCTTTGGTGATCACACAAGCTCAGGTGCCCACCAAATTCCCTATAACTTTCAGTTTAATTATTTATAATCTGTGTGATGAAGGGTTATAACTGTCCTTGCTTAGAAAACAGGCTCTTCTTCAAGTTACCCGAAGAAAACACTTTGGAGAGATGAGAATTAGGGCTGGGTTGCGTCTACACAGGAAGTAGTCTGGTAAATCCTCATGATGCTGGGGTAGTTGGTAGCCCTTGGGTAACTTGTTTTTGTCCGACAGATTCAGAAATAACAAATGAGATTGTTTACTGCCCCACCCCCCTCCTCCCCGTGTGTGAGCGTGCCATGAAGAGGGCTGCATAGCCTGAAATCTCTGCCCTATTGTGTGTGTAGCTCTGACTGGCCAAGTTTAAAACCATGGGGATTCTACCTCCTATTCTTGAGCTAGTCTGAAAAGTGCCCACTCAGCCCCATTTCTGTCTGAGGGGTGCTACTCAGTTAGCCACTCTGGTTTCCCAGTGTTCTAGCACTGGGCCCCTACAGGGAAGTGATGAAGGCAGGGTTGGAAGCCAGATGAACAAAGCTATCAAGTGTTTCAGGCATGAGGCCACCTCTTTGGCTTCTGTATGCATATCCTCAAAACCTTCCCCCAACCTGTGCTGGTGATGCCATTGCCACCCTGCAACTGCTGTGGCTGCCATGTCTTCTCACCCATTTTTCCACATCTGCCCATCCATAAAGTGTTGGCTTAGGTCATAGGGGGTGTCTGGTTAGCGTCAAGACAAAGTCACTTGGATGCCTGGACTGTGACCAGGTCCAGACTCTCATCTTCAGTGGTGAGGTGGGTACCACCAGGGAAGCTTGCTACCCAGCCCACTCACTCCCCATTTATGCTCTGGTGGCAGTTGATGGGGAGAGGGTAGTAGTGGAGGCAGTTAAATAACCTGGCATAGTTCCTGAAGTGTTCAGGCAGAGCCCAAGAAGGACCTGTTCACTCCCAAACTCAACTCTATAGTCTTTCAACTGGTTACACCCAAACAGCCCATACATCAAAGATGAAGTCACAAGAGAGGTAGTAACCGTGAGATCTCAGACCATCTGGCCTTCTGAGGGGAAGGAGCTGGCTGGGGAGAAGGCTGGATCTGGAGTCAGAGACAGCACCAGGGTGACATTCCGGGCTCCACAATTCCAGTAGTTTGATTCAATTCAACATGCATATATTAAGTGCTTACTGTATGCAAGGCACCGAGGATACCCCAAAACCCTAATTCCTGTCTTCATGGAACTTACATTCTATCAGCAGCAATATATATATATATATATATATATATATATATATGTATATATATATACATATATATATGTACCTATGTATAAGTGTCAATCAATCATCAAGCGTTTACTGTGTGCTAAGTGCTAGAGAACAGACAGAAAGGAAACATTCCCTGCCACCAAACTGCTTACAGTCTGTCAACAGAAACAGTGCATAATATGAATATGTCAATCAGCCAATCAAAAGCATTTATTAAGTGCCTGCTGTGTACCTGTCCTTGGGGAGCCCATGTTCTTCTGTATACATCCCAATCCATCGGGATCCCAAGTGTTTGTAATTTCAGTGGCCAGGATGCCTCCTCCACACCTCAGCAGACCATTGATGGGTAAGGGAATGCTCCACCCTGGTGATGGAGGCAGCCAGGCTCATCCCTGGGGGAGAGTCGCACAATACAGGCTGCACACTGGGGAGGGCTTGTGCTCTGGAAGGCCAGCCTCCAAGATCTGTGGTGAGCAGAATCGCCGTGCGCATAGTGGGCCAAACGAGTGCTCTCATGCGTTTGGCACAGCTTTTCTGGGCTTCTTCTACAAGTAGAAAACAGCACCAGGAAAGGGACAATTTGCAGAATTGTATAAGATTTATGTGGGGGATGAAGTGGTGCCAAGGAAAAGCCTGGGAAGAGTAGGGCATGGGAAGCTGAGGACGTGAGTTCGAATCCCAGCTGGGATAGTCAATACTACCTTTGTGATCCTGGTCAAGTCCCTTCTTGATGGGTCTCACTTTCCACAACTGTCAAGAGAAGGAGCTGTGCTAGATGATTGTATTCAGCCAATGAACACTGACTAAGTGTCTACTATGCTCCAGGATGGAGAAAAAATGGAAAACCACCCCACCAAGAGAGTCCCAAATGAAGTCGTGGAGAGGCACACATGACTGAAATGGCTGAACACCAACCCCTTCCAGGAGCTCTGCACTGCACATACGAAGAAGGCAAAAGACAGCCCCTGCCCTTGGGAAGCTCCCAGTCTAGTAAGAGAGAAACTCAAAGGTTGCCGTCGTTCCCCACCCTCTTTTATTCCATGATTCTTCTGGGAAATATAGTTAAAGGGAAAAGATCCTCAGCCAAGAGTAAGGAGACAGCAGTTCAAGACCCAGCTCTGCTCCTTATGCTCTGTGACCTTGGTCAAGTCACTGCTTCTCAGTGAGCCTCAGTTTCCCCACATTGAAGATTAGCATGCTGAATTAAATAATCTCTGAGGTTGCCAAAAGGTCTGGATGGTGGATCCTAAGAATTTGTTGTCAGAAAGAAGCTTTGTAGAATGCCAGGCGTGCTGTAGTACGCACTATTGTTGTTCACTGGTTTTTCAGTCATGTCTGACTCTTCATGATGCCATATGGGGTTTTCTTGGCAAAGATACTGGAGTGGTTTGCCATTTCCTTCTCCAGCTCATCTTACAGATGGGGAAACTGAGGCAAGCAGGGTGAAGTGACTTGTCCAGAGTCACACAGCTAGGAAGTGTCTGAGCCTGGATTTGAACCCAAGAAGATGTCTTGCTGGCTCCAGGCCTGGTGGTCTGTGTGGTAGGGCGCCCCCTAGCGCCTACAACAGGGCATAGCACAGTGGAAAGAGTTCTCTCGACTCCAGTCATTGTCAAGTTCTGAAGCTAATTCTTACCACTTGTATGAGCATGTCTAAGCCACTCCTCTCATTCTGATAAGGAGGGGATTGGACAACCCAACTTCTGAGGTTCCTACCAGCTCAGAATCTATGATTTTGTTAGAACTCACTCTCTGGGGCAGGAGGGTAGCTCAGACCCTGTACAGAGGCCAGGGAGGCCTGGGTTCAGCGCTATCTCAGATGCTGACTCCTCCTGTGACCTTGGGCCTCAGCATCCTCATCTGTAAAATGAAGCAGTTGGACTCCATGACCTCTAAGGTCCGTCTAACCCTAAGTCTGTAATTCAGACAGGAGAGAATGAACATGCATTTTCAGGAGAGATTTTGTTTAGACATAAGGAAGGGCTCCTAAGAGTAACCGAAAAGGGCCTATTATCTGGAGAATTTTATGGACAGCAGCCTTTTCACTCTGGCCCAGCAGGATCCCTGATATCAAACAAAAAGAGGCTATGAAGATTCTTGAATCTAAGCTGCATTTTTTTTTTACAGATGAGGAAACTGAGGCCAAGTGACTTGTCCAAGGTCATATAGGGTTTGAGGAGCAGAGCCAGAGCTTGGGATGACCACATGCCCCAGCAGACTTAGCTCAAGGACTCTCCAGCCTCAGCATTTGATGCTTAGTCCCCAGGCCAGTCACTCACCTGCCCCCTCCCCACAGCCAGGGAACAAAGAGAGGGAGGGGTCCTTTCCTCTGACACCCTCCATGATAGGAAGGGGAAGCAAAGGTTTAGCTCTTCAACTCAGCTCTTCGATTTATGGGCCTGACACATTGACTTGGGAGCTAGAAGGGAACTGAAGGGGAAACTGAGGTCCAGAAATGGAGGATGAATAATTCAAAATCAACAGTCCCTAACAGCATTAGCCTCATACTGAGGCTCCAGACTTTCAGTCCAGGGTACTTTTCTCTATCTTTTTCCCCACCAAATCCCCAAGGATTGTAGCAGGGTGCATGGAAGTGTAGAGGTTCAGCTGGAGCAATGAAATGAATTTACTGCTGCTCATACAATTTAGGGCTTGGGATGGGGATGATAGTGATGACAATGACAGATTTCTAAAACACAGACACCATGCAGATATTATCTCATTTAAGTCTCAGGGCAGCCCTGGAAGGAGGAGGGTGTCTTACTGGCCATTATCCCCTTTTTACAGAGGACTAAAGTGTTTGTGGGAGGAAGGAGAAAAAGGAGAGGAAGAAAGGAAGAAGGAAGGGAGGGAGGGAGGGAGGAAAGGAGGAAGGGAAAGAGGGATTAAATGAGGCAGTAAGGGAGGGAGGGAGGAAGGAAAGAAAGAGGAAGGGAGGAAGGAAGGGAGGATGGAAGGAGGAAGGGAGGATAGAAGGAGGGAAGAAAGAAGGAGGAAGGGAGGAAAGGAGGCAGGAAGGGAGGGAGGAATGAAGAGAGGGAGGAAGGGAGGAAGGAGAGAGGACAAATGATATTATAGATTGAGAGCTGGAAGGGCCCTTCCAGTGACTTCTCTTCGTTACATTTGGTAAATTAATCCACAGATTTCATAATTTTGTTGTCATTGAGCTCAAAAATAATGTTCTTTTCATGATGCTGTAGAAACAGAAAATGAATTTAGAAGGTATTTGTAAGTTGTTGTTTTTTTTCTATTTAAAAATACCCATTCTTCAACCCACTCAGGAGTGAGTAGGGCACAGGGTATAACCAATGAAGAATTGCTTGGGAGAAACAGGGAAAAGCCAATTATCAAAGAATTGTACATGTAGTAAAGGAGGGAAGCCAGAGGGAGGGCCACTCAACAGACAGGCTTCTTTCATTCCTGAATTCTGGAGAAGGCTACTAGTATACTGAGGTGTCTGCCTTTTTGGGATTAAAGGAAGGGCACATCTGAGAATTACCCTGGGGAAGAAAAGATGGGCAAGCTTCTAAGCCCTTGGCTGGAGGAATGACTTGGTTTTATTTTGTGTACATTTGATATGAGAAGCCATAGGAGCACCTGGGTTCAGCCTCATGCCCCTATAGGCTGGATATTTCTGGGTAGGCCAATCTCTTAGCACCCCTAAGACTCAAAATTGCAGATAGATGCTAATCTGCATGGGGTAGAGGCCATTTCCTGGCCTGGAGCTCCCTACCGACATGAAATCCCAGTTCTGGTCCAAAATCAAAATGTTCTGTCCTCACTCACTTATTCATGTGTGCACATCATATTCCACCCAATGAATAGAATGGAAGCTATTTAAGGGCAGGAACTGTTTTGTCTGTATCCCTACCTTCTAGCACATTAGAGGTAATTAATAAAGGTTTTGTGATTGATAACTGAGCCCCCGATGCCAGTGTTTAAAATGACATCAGGACTCTCTTCTGTTAAGCTCTTTATAATGTGTATTTGTACTCCCTACTGAAGAAGAGTCCCCAGAAGCATCCCTTCTAGGGAGGGGTCTTAGCTAGGACCAGCTATAGTGGCCATCATCCTTTCCTTTGACCCATTTTCACAGGTCTCTGGTTCAGAGAAACAATCACATTGGAATTTGTTTTCCCAAGGAATCCTTGAGCAATTAAAAGTAGAATGTTTTGAATCTGACTTTAAACTCTGAGGAGAATGGCCATTTCAACTTTCAACTTTTTCCAGAGTGCTGAGGGACAATGAAGACCAGTGAGCAAGTAAGTGTCTGTTGAATTTTAGTGAGGAAATGACTGAAATTGAGGTCAAATCCCACTTTGGGATCCTTTAAATGAAACCATGACCTTGGAGTGGCACCATTAAACAGGATGGGCATTGGGGAATGTCTTAGGGGTACTCATTTCGTTTTGTCCCAGTTATCAGTTAATCTGGAGAGAGCTTTCAAATCCATGGCAAATGGGTCACGGGTCAGTGGAAGCCCTGAACGCCTCAAGGCAACAGATCTGGAAACGTGCTCTCAGTGCCTGCATCGAGGATACACAGAGTGTTCCCAAGAAGTCAACCAGACCAGTTACTTCACCCAAGTAAGTCTTAGAGAGATCTTGGTGAATCTTGAGGGAATTTTTTATTTGGACCTTATGATCTTTACACGAGAGCCCAGAGCATTTTGGCAGTAAGGGGAAAAGCACAAGGAGAGATTGTTCTTTGTGCTGCCCCAAATGTGATCCCATTGAAGAGCACTGGATTTAGAGGCTGGAGTCAGGTCACAGCTAGCTACTTGCTACCTGTGAGATCTTGGGGAGATCATTTCCTTCTTTGGTTTTCCCATCTGGGCAATGGAGGTGTTGGGTTCAATGGTCCCTAAGGTCCCTTCCAGTTCTGGATCAATGATTTAGCCTCAACCAACTTCTTGATTTTTCAGGCAGCTCTCGGGAACTAACCCAGTTGTACCAGTTTAAAAACTATTTGTCTAAAGACAAATAAACCCTATCCTGGTGGGTCTTGGAAAACCAAATGGATGATCATATCCATAACAATGAAACAGTGATAACTGCCATTGATTTGCTGTCCTAGGGGGTCAAAACCTGCCTCAAACCCTCACTCCCTGTATGACCTTGGGCAGCCTTCCCCTCCCTGGGCCTCTGAGGTTTCATCCACCTCTAGGTCTGTGATGCTATAAATAACACCAACATTCCATAGGACTTTAAAGTGGCCAAAGCACCTGCCAAACATTCTCTCCTTTGAGCCTCCTGGACATCTTGAGAGGCGTTATGATCTGAGCAGAGAACTGAAGCAATGTGCCTATGGTAACATAATTAGGGAGCCAACCACTGACTGCTATGAAAGTAAAGAAGAAAAGAAAGAGGTAGGAACCCATCTAATGAACGAACGAACAAATGAATGAATGAATGAAAAAGCCCTTAAGTACTTCTCACATTCTAGGAATTTCACTGGACCCTGAAGATACAAATAAAAAAGAAATACTGCAGCCCCTGCCTTCAAAGAGCTTGCATTCTAAGAAGAGAAGACAGTATATAAAAGGGAGGGCTGTCTGAGGTGGTTTCCATCGGGATGATGTCCAACAAGGGTGGATTTAAATCTTGCTCCAAGACTGGATGTCCGCAGGGATGCACATGGGGTCCAGGAAACACCAAGATAGTCTGATAATGGTGGGTCTTAGTTGGGCCAAGTCTGGGGAGCTCTCACCACTAGGGAGCAAGCAAGGCACCAGAGGGCAGGAGCAGGGTTCAAGTCCCTTGAAAATCTTCTCTACGAATCCTGTATCTAGAGCTGGAAGAACCCTCCCAGACTGTGTGGTCCAGCATCCCTCCTCCATCTTTAGAGATGATGAAATGAAGATCCAGAGCCATGAATGTCTTTTCCAGGGTCACACAGTTGCTACACCCAGATCTGACTCTTAATCTGTTACCATGCCTCTGCCTGCATGCTGGTTTGGAATGAAACATTAGCTCCATTTGCAATTTGAAACGGTAGTCAAATTCTACCTTTTAGTTATTTATTTAATGTTTCATTTATGGGATAAAACAAGCATTTCCATAATATATTAGAATAGAAAAAAATGATTGCACATGAAACTGCAAATCTATTGTGTACAATTTGCTATTTCTTGTAAATATAATAAAGTTGTGCAAATTTCTTTTTTTCTTCCCTCTACTCCCAACCTAGAGATGGTTGCCATTAGACACAAGTATATATATATATATATGTGTGTGTGTGTGTGTGTGTGTGTGTGTGTGTGTGTGAGTACATGTGTATATATGTGTGTAAAATCATTCTATACATGTTCCTCTTGATTAGTTCTTTCTCTGGATGCAGACAGCATCTTCCTATATGTCCTTTGTAGTTAATTTGGGTATTTATGATAGTCAAAATGACTGAGTCACTCCAAGCTATTTTTTTTTTGCTTTTTTTTTGGAGGGCAATTGGAGTTAAGTGACTTGTCCAAGGTCACATGTCTAGTTTTGGTGTTAAGTGTCTGAGGCCAGATTTGAACTCAGGTCCTCCTGACTCCACAGCCGGTGCTCTATTTACTGAGCCACTTAGCTGCCCCATTCCAAGCTATTCTTAAAACAACATTGCTGTTACTGTATACAATGTTCTTATGGTTCTTTTCTTGATATTGAATTACTATTTGAATCTTAGCAGGTCCTTCATCAAGCACAGCTTTCCCTCTGAGCAGGCGAGCCATCCATGAGGCTGGGCAGGTGTGGGAGCAGGACCCCTCATTCAATGGAGTTCCATGACAGGAATCTCAGCACTAGAATCCAAGCTTTATCTGGCAATGATCTCTGGCTTCTGTGTTCATCTCAGAACTTTACAGATTTTTGGAGGGGCTTGTGCTTATGCTAATAGGTCAAAAGATCACAGATGGAGTGCTGGAAGGAGCCTGAGAGGTCATCTAACCCAACCCCCTGACTTTACAGATGAGGAAACTGAGGCCAAGGAAATTCAAGTAGCTTCCCCAAGGTCATATGGGGGGGTCATAGGCTTATGGTTTTAGAGCTACAAGGACCTTTGAAGCCATCTGGGTGAATGCCTTTATTCTACAGGTGAGGAAACTCAGGCCCAGAGAAAAGGAAGCGAGTTGACAAAGTCTCACAGGGAAAAAGTTACAGAGGTAAGACTCTAACCCAGGCCCCCAGGCCCAGATCCAGCATCCTGTCCCAGTCCATTAAAACAATCCATCAGCCAGTCAGCCAGCATTTAATAAGTGTCTGGTGCGTGCAGATCAGATTGTACAGGAAGACCTCAGCTTACAAAAAAAAACCGGAGAAAATGAAAACCCAAAGAGAGAGCAGGCTCTGGGACGCCACAGTCCATAGTCCTCCTGGGAATCGGATTTCTTACAAAACCCTAGCAAAGCACCTGTTGTGAAAACCCAGAGAGAGCATGTGTGTGTGTGTGAGTTTACAACTGTGTATGTGTGTGTACAACTGCCTATGTGTGTGTGTACAACCGTGTATGTGTGTGTGTATAACCAAGTATGTGTGAGCTTACGACCGTGTATGTGTGAGTGCATGACCACGTATGTGTGTATGACCACACATGCATGTGTGTGTGACTGCATATGTTTGAGTGTATGGTTGTATCCATGTGTATATATTTTGGTATATATGAGTGTGTATATGACTATGTGTGTGTATGTGTTGTGAGTGTATGTATGCATGTGCATGTGTGTGAGTATATGTGTGGATACATGCATGTATGTATGTATGTATCATGTGGGTGTATGTCTATGTGTGTAAGTATATATTATGTAAATGTGTGAGTGTATGTATATATGAATGTGTATGTATTTGTAACAATCTTTTAGACTACATTGAGATGATTTTCTTGGGTGTTGATGATGCATTATTCAGGAAGATCACCTGAGGTGAAATTGTATATGACTTTTTCATCAATGAAATGAGGAGAAGCCTCCAGGACTAGACGTGGCTTCCCTAGAGGTTTGTAAAACCCTCCGAGATCCCACTCACTTTCCTGCTCTCTTGGATGGTTCCTGGAACCTGCTTCCACTCGTTCCAACCACCCTCTTTTTTAACCCTCATAAAACCAGAGGGAGAGAGACGCTCCACCCTCCTTGTTGGTTCTAAAGTGGCCCTGAGCCCATTTTTGGGCTGGGATTCAGAGTAGAGACATTTCTCCAGATGAGACTCTCCCTCATATTTTCCTCCCATCAGAGGAACTTGCTGAGATATGGAGAGAAGTCCTAACTCTGTGGCCATTTCAGCCATCCTTTAGAAGTTGGCTTCTGCCCTGCTTTAATGGATTTTTTGCTAAGGTCTCCAGTGATATTATTTTCACTATATCCAATGACTCTTGACCTCCCTGAAGTATCTGAATCAGTTGGTCATCCCCTCTTTAATACCCTCTGATCCATCCATGCATCAATTCATCCAGGCATCCATCTATCTTTTCATCCATCCCCATACCTCAGTTTTCCTATCCTTAACATGAACAGGTTTGAGGAGAAATTCTACACGTCTCCTTCCAGATCCAGCATTTGGTGGCTCTGGGACTAAAATGGCCCCCTGGGATATAGGGGGTAGGAGAATCTATAAGTGAAGACCATGTTTATGTGTGCATCTCCACACATGTGCATTTCTGTCACGCTTACCACAGCAGCTCCCTGAGGACAAAGCCTGTTTCACTTTGAGCTCTGTAGATCCAGGCTTTGGTACAGGGCAGTCACTTCTAAAGGATGGCTTGCTTATGCATTGATTGTTTGAGCCTCCAATATATGCCCATTGTTTTAGCTGTTAGATTGGAAGCTCCTTGAGGGTAGGACATTGTCATCTGTGTCTCTGTGTCTCTAGCACCTAACTCAGGTACATAATAGGCACTTAATAATTGCTTGTCGATTGCTTGATGGCTTTATGTATCTATCTGCTTATAAGGTGCATCTGCCTGGCTGATGGAATGTAGGCTCCTGAGGGCAGGTCTGTCTTCACAGCTCTAGCCCCTTGCACAGTGCCCGATATACAATGTTTGAGCACCTAAGAGATGCTTCATGTCAGTCAGTAAACAAGCACCTACTATTGGCTAATTAATGCACACACCTATCTGTTTTCAGGCTGTTTCCCATAGAATTTATGCTGACTGAGAACAAGCCTAGATCATTTTGCCTTAGCAAAGTGCCTAGCATACACTCATTGACTAATAAATGTTTTTTCATTCCTCTATTTATATATAATCACGGAGCCTACCTTAGGACCTGGCCCAGTGAAAAAGTTTGACAATTATTTGGTAAGTGGATGATGCAGGAGGATGCCCAAGAATCCTTTGACAACGTCTGGACACATGGTATCCCTGTCACAAGGCAACTGTATCAAATGAGGAGGAAGGCACCTTAGGGGCAGTCTAACCCGAGTGAGGCTAAAACTCTTGCACAGGGAATCGGAAAGAGCCTCGAGAGCAGGCAAAGGTGGCAATGGCCAATTAGACAATTAATTTTTCTGAGGAGACGTTGGAGGCATGGAAGAGAAAATGAGCTGGAATTCTTGGGGGAAGCTGACGGTCTAATGAATTAGGGAGTGGCTGGGCATCCCAGGGACCAAGGCTCTGTTCCTGGGGCCACCATTGATGGCTCTGAGAACTGGGTCAAGTCATTTCATCTTTCTCTATCTTGGTGAAAAGAAAATAATCATAGCAGCTCCTCCTCCCCCAATACACACACACACACACACACACACACGCACACACACACACACACACACACACACACACACACACACACACCCCCTTACCTTTCAGGGCAATGGAATGATTAATAAGAAATGGTCTGCATGGTGCTTTGGGCTCCCTAAAAGGTCTCTAGCTAAAGGAAGGAGGCCCACTATGTCCTCGGGGATGGGCACCATAGCACTGGGGATGCCTCTAGCCCTTTGTGAAGGGGAGATGAAGGGAGACTTACCATGCCCACTCACCGTGTTGGGACTTCTGCTTGCTCTCAAGAATGCTTTTCTCCAGGGCTGATGCTTTGGTCAGCAGTGAGTTCTGCCAGGGGAAACCTCCTTTGCTCCTGTGATGGAGAGTCAGGGTTATACAAACATGACTAGCTATTTAGCATGGTCTACACTATCTTTAGGGGATCTTTGGACCATACATTTAGAGCTAGTGTGATCCTTGAGGGTCTAATCCCCTCATTTTATAGGTGAGGAACAGGGCAACTTTAGCATGGAAGAAAGAAGACAGATGGGCTATGCCAGCTGCCTCCAAGTTTCTAAGGGGATCAGCCTTGTTCTGCCTGGCCTGGAAGGCAAAAGCAGGAGCAGGGTCGGGGAGCCATTAGGAGGCAGAATGAAGCTTGAAGGCAGAGAGAACTTCCCAGTGAAGCTTGCTGTCCCCAAGTAGAACAGGCTGCTCTGGGAGGTGGTGAATTTCTGGTCCTTGAAGGTCTTCCAGGAGAGGCTGGACAGGCCCTTGGCAGGTACATATGTCTGTTATTCCTATGATTTGGGTTGAACTCAATGAAGGTTGAGGTCCCTTCCGAGTCTGATTTTGTGACATGATTTGGAAACTGGGCCCAGGGAGGCTGAGAGATCATACAAGCAGTGAGAGACAGCACTGGAGTTGTTGTGGCTTCATAGACTGAGAGCTTTAAGAAAGCCTGGAAGCCATCTGGTCCAATCCATCCTCTCATTTTACAGGAGAACAGAGTGGCCTTGGCCCAGTCATAAGCCCAAGTGGCAAAGCACACCAATGTAGAATAACTTGCAAGCTGACATAGTTTCTACAAGAGCTCCCTGAACCCAAGGAGAAAGAGCTGAAGAACAGGAAGGATGAGTCTGAATGCAAAGTGAGCCGAAGGCCAGCCACGGGCTAGGACATCTCTGCAGGAGGAGCCAGCAGTCAGAGGCCGAGCTATCCGCTATCTGCGGCCTCATCTCTGACACTGGGAAGTCCAGAGAGTTCCAGGCTCAACAAACGGCTCTCATGTTCCTCGCCTTCCACGATGTGAATCTTGCCTAGACCTGAGGCTCCGGGGCTCCTTTGAGGAGCATTCTCCTCCCCAGACTCTCCAAAGGCAAATTCAGAATCTTTGTGAATGACAAGCCTCCCATTTCCCACGTTAGTAATGTCCCCTGAGCCCTGGAAAGGGTGAGGGGAGGACAAATCTGGTCCTGGCTTTATAATCTGGTGAATTGGCTGGCAAAGGATGATTTATTCATTTATTTGCAGCTACTTAATTGCCAGCTGCAGGCATCCCTGGCTATGTAATGCTGAGCAAGGTATTTTTTTTTCTTTTGCAGACACCAAGTTGGGTGCCCAGAATATGAATTTCCCTTTGCTGAGAAACTGCTGAATTTGGTGACGATGCTGGGAATCTTGAGCTTGTCTCAGCTCTGTTTTTCCCCAGCTAGAAGATTCTGAATGTTCATGCTACAGCCAAAAAGGCCAGAGTCAAATCTCAAACACCACCCTGGTCTGGTTTCTAACCTTCCTTATGTGTACCTCCCAACCCACCCTCTCCCTATGGCCACCCCCACCAACACATACACACACCTTTCCATGACTTGTTCTGTGAACAGGAACATGATTGATAATAGCCTTGGGAAGGGTTTGAGTGCCTTCTGGCTCTACTCACCTTCTCTAACTCCCCAGCCCCCAAGTCCCTTCCTTGGTCAATACACTCCTCTCTGGGTTTTCTTCCCCTGAGCTTCCCCAAGGCACCTGGAATACAAACTATCCATGGATGGTTCCGCTTCTTTCTTCCTTTCCCCAGCACCTAACAGTGCCTGGCATAGTAGGTATTTAACACATTATTCATTCACTCATTCATGCCTTCACTCATTCCTTGATTCATAGTGATCTCCTATAAGCTGCGTCTTAATTATTGGCCTTGATATTATGTGGTACCTGTACTGAGAGGCAGCATATTGTGGTAAATCAGGTAAGAAACTTAGTCAGGAAGAGCTGGGTTCAGATCCTGCCTCTGACCCATATTAGCTGCATTTTCCTTGTCTGAGTCTCAGGCTACTCCCTAAGACACAGCTACTGCCTTAGAGACATTCTGGGGAAGGGGCCCCCATCTCTCCAAACCCCTCCATCACAGAAGCATGGACGAGTGCCGATGTTCAGTTAGAAAGTGTTTGAAGATCTGCAAAGCACTTTGCTCCGCCATAACACTCCAGGGTAGGACCAACTTGTATGATTGCCCCTGTTATACAGATTACAAAACCGAGGCCAAAGGAAGCAGTGACTTGCCCAGAGTCACACACCTTGGAGCTGTCAGAAGTGGGCTTTGAACTTGAATGCCATCTTGAATTTTCATTTTTTTCTGCTGATCACTTTTACCACTATTGTTGCACGTTATTGTGGACAATGGGGCCCTGCTGCTACAGCTGGGAACACCCAGACAACATCTGGACAGCGGTGCAGGAGCAAGCTGGCCTACAGCTTTACAGAGCCCAGTCAGACACTGAAGCCCATCAAGCCTGAGGAGGGGAAACAGAGTGGGGAAGAAGTCAGAGTGGGAAGTCAAGTACAGGAAGCAGCCAAGGGGAAGCCAACACTGCCAGAAACAAGAGGGTTATGGACCTGAGGCAAAGATTGCCTTTCACATGTCTCTTACATGCTTCCCTTTGTCCAAAGATTAACTTATCTGGGCACAGCCAAGTACCAAGAAGGATATGATGGCATCCCAGCCACCTTGCAGGGCTCTGGGGTCTAGCAGAGAGAGCTAGCATCCCCACTAAGCTCTGGCAGAGCCTGATCAGGTCACTATCCCCCCTGGGCTTCAGTTTCCTCATGCAGATGTAAGGGTGAGGGAGTACCCCCCAATTAAACATAATGAATCAAATAAATCAAACAACAGGGTAATATAGGTACAAAGTGTTCTAATTATGGGATGAAGAGAATCAGGCCTCTAGGTCACTGCTGTTGTTCAGCTAATTTTAGTCAAGTCCAGCTCTTCTTGACCCCATTTGGGGTTTTCTTGGCAAAGACACTGGAGTGGTTTGTCATTTCCTTCTCCAGCTCATTTTACAGATGAGAAAACTGAGGCTTGTCCATGGTCACACAGCTAAGAAGTGTTTGAGGCTGAATTTGAACTCAGGTTTTCCTGACTCCAAGCCACCTGCTCCATCTGTTGTACCATCTGGCTGCCCTCTAGGGCTCTGTATAACATAGCAACCAAATTTGGCATCAGTGACCTGAAGGATGGTTGGTTTGGGAATTTTGAAAGATCAGAAGGTCTAGAATTCCCATTGGCATGAGTAATAGTGTTGACCCCAGTCATTGATTGCAGCATCTGCACAGGTAACTGAAAGGTACAATTTGACCCACCAAGGAAAGGAGCTTAAAGATTTGACAAGGCCCTGAGCCCTCAGAGCCCAGCTGAGACCATCAGTAAGGGGACAAAGAAGTGTTAGTTGGCAGGCACTGAGTGTTTATATGTCTGCCACATGAGCTCTCTGGTGAGGGCCAACTCTCACCAGGGACCTTGGCTAGGTAAGGGAGAGCATGCCCCCTCTTTGGGGTAGAGACGTTTCTCGGGTTGTAAATGCTAAACACTAAAACCTAATTAAGTCTATGTGGCCAGAAATCAATGGAGAACACTCTGGTCAACTCAAGTTTATCCTAGAGCCCTTAGGGAAGGAGTCACCAGCTCAGTAGGTACCCAACAGGCCAGAAGGGAGTCAGCTATAAAGGGAGGGAGTTGGATGAGATGATCTCCAATGTCTCTCCTGGTTCTATCATCCTAGAGAGGGGAGACCCTACTGCTTAACCCAATGCTTTCCTGAAGGAGTGAGTTTAGAATCTCTGGGTTTATTCATTCCCTCATTAGGTGCAATCTCTGTTTTCTTCCTACCTAGTCATGCCATGAAATACACACATATAAGAGGGCAAAGCCAAGATGTTGGAGTAGAAACAGGACTTCTGCATGGCTCCACTTCCACCTCCTCCAATACATGTAAAAATGGCTCTAAACAAACTTTAGAGCTACAGAACCCACAAAGTGATAGAGAGAAATTAACCTCCTGCTGAAGACAGCCCAGCAGGCCAGCAGGAAGGGGCCATTGCAGAGCTCTGGGAGCTGAGCCCAGCTCCACATGAGCCCGAGGTTTTAGCCTCAGGGTAGCCTGACTAGGCCAGGCTGGAGGGACATCAGGAGACTGTATCACCAGCAGTTGTGGTGGTCTCCAGAATTATCAACTCTTAAATGCCAAAGACGAAGTGAGAGGTCAATGGACTTGGGAAGAGGGAGTCTGGGAGTGCAGTCCAGCCTCTGTCCCTGGAGTGAGGGCACATGGCTGCATCAGAGCTCCTGGCCTGCAGATTGTAGGGAGACCAAGCCACCAGTCTGAGGGGTAATCACTCTTGCTTTAACCTGCTTGGATCTGGATCGCTTTCCTGGGTGGAAGTCCTGGGGTGTGTGACCAGTGTGCTAGAGCCAGTGGAGGCTTCTGAGAGGGCAGCCAACTAATAGCTCTGGCAGGAGAAAACCCTAGTGATTTGGGACAAAGCTTTCCTCTCTGAAAGCAGAGTTCTACTGTGGCAAAAAGCTCAAAAGTCAAGTATTTGAGTGGCAACATGAGCAAGCAAAGGAAGCAAAGCAAGCATAGCAATCTAACTTTGGACTTCTTTTTTGGGGACAAAAAGGATCAAAGCATCAAATAGGAGGAAGACAATGAAGTCAGAACCAAAAGCTTCCAAGAAAAGTATTAACTGGTTACAGGCCATAGAGGAGTTTAAGAAGGACTTTGAAAATGTGGGGGGAAAATTGGGAAGAGAAATTAAAATGATGCAAGAAAATCAAGAAAAGAGAGTCAACAACCAGACTGAAGAAAATAACACCTTAAAAAATAGACTAACTCAAGTGGCAAAAGAAGCCCAAAAATCAATGAGGAGAAGAATGCCTTAAAGAGTCGAATTTGCCAGATGGAAAAAGAATCTCAAAAGCTCACTGAAGAGAATCATTCCTTCAGAATTAAGTTGGAGCAAATAAAAGCTAGTGACTTTATGAGAAATCAAGATATTATTAAACAGACCCAAACAAATGAAAAAAATAGAAGGCAATGTGAAATATCTCACTGGAAAAACCACTGACCTGGAAAATAGATCCAGGAGAGATAATTTAAAAATTATTGGACTACCTGAAAGCTATGATAAAAAAAACCTAGAAATCATCCTTCAAGAAATTCTCAAGGAAAATTGCCCTGATGTTTTAGAACCAGAGGGCAAAATAGAGGTTGAAAGAAAGATCCCCAAAAGAAAACTCCTAGGAATATTATAGCCAGGTTCTGGAGTTCTCAGATCAAGGAGAAAATGTTATAAGCAGCCAGGAAGAAACAATTTGAATATTGTGGAAACACAATTAGGATAAAACAGGATCTGGAAGCTGCTACACTGAAGGATCAAAGGGATTGGAATATGATATTCTGGAGGGCAAAGGAGCTGGGATTAAAACCAAGAATCACCTACCCAGCAAAACTAAGTATCATGTTTCAGGGAAAATATGGTCATTCAATGAAATAGAGGACTTTCAGCCATTCTTGATGAAAAAACCAGAGTTGAATAGAAAATTTGACATTCAGATACAAGAAGCAAGAGAAGCATGAGAAGGTAAACGGAAAAGAAATCATAAGGAACTGATCCAAGTTGAACCATTTACATTCCTACATGGAAAGACGATAATTATAACTTATGAAACTTTTCTCAGTATGAGAATAGTTGAAGGGAATAGAAATGTATGTGTGTGTGTGTGTGTGTGTGTGTGTGTATACATACACACATACATATATGTCTACATAGGAGGGTATATGGGCATATGAATACATAGGTGAGTGTATGTATATATGTGTACAGGTATACATAGAGGGCACAGGACCAATTGAATAGGAAGGGATGATAGTCAAAAGGTGAAATTGAGAGGTGAGAGGAATATAATGAGAGGAGATGGGGAGAGACAGAATGGGGTAAATTATCTCATATAGAAGAGGCAAGGGGAAGGGGTTGCAATGGAGGGGAAGAACAGAAAGGCAAAAGGGAATGAATCAACGTTACTCTCTTTGAATTTGGCTTAGGGAGGGAATGACATATACACTAAATAGGGGATTCACCCTACACCCTACAATGTAGGGAGAGTAGGGGGGAAGGGGATGAGAAGGGGGATGATGGAGGGGAGGGGAGGTCAGAGGGGAGGGGAGTTGGAAGCACACATGTTTGAAAAGGTACAGGGTCAAAATAGAGAATAGAACAAGTGGGGGGTAGGATAGGATGGAGGGAAATATAGTCAGTCTTTCACAATATATCTGCTACGGAAATGCTTTGCATAGCTACACATGTATAACCTATATTGAATTGCTCATCTTCCCAGTATGGGTGGGTGAGGAGGGAGGAAGGGAAAGAATCTGGAATTCAAAGTTTTAAAATCAAATGTTTTAAATATATATATTTACATGCAACTGGGAAATAAGATATACAGGCACTGGAGCATAGAGATCCATCTTACGCTACTGGAAAGTTGGAGGGGGGATAGGGGATAATATAGGAGAGAACAGATTGGGGGAGGGGGTATTTAGTGGGATTGCTGTTTTGGGGTGGTGGGTAGGGGAAAGATGGGGAGAAAATTTGTAACTCAAAATCTTGTAGAAATGAATGATATAAACTAAAAATAAACATAAAATTTAATTTAAAAAAAGAAACACACACATCTACACACCACACATGCACACACAACATATATACATATACACATATCTACACACCACACATGCTACACACATACATACATACACACATTAACACATACATATGAATTCTCCAGTGCTTTCCCCACTTTTTTCGGAAAATTCCCCTCCCTGACAGATTTGTTAGTATCTTATTAAGAAATATGACAGAAAGACAAGGATCATTCTAAATCATACATTTGTGCATGTTTATTATTATAGTATTATCTTCATTAATTTCTTCATCATGAATTATTTAAAGCATTAAGGGGCCCAGAGAAAGCCTCCAGAGTCTCCCTTTCCCCACATGCCTCAGGAGGAAGCCCAGTCCCCGACTGCTTGTTGGCAGCTTTTCAGGCAGGACATGAGCAACCACATTCTGGGCTGTCCAAGACAAGACAGGACAGGGAATGGGACGCCGGCTAGCTGGCGGGCGGGGATGAGCAGAGACCACATTCTGAACAACAAGGTGTCGTGTTTCTGAGAAGCAGACACAGCTGCAGAGATCAATCAGAGGCCCGGGTCTAGGCCAGCTAGAGGTCAGAAGAAGAACAGAGAGCCAGAAGATGACATGTGACAGCCACCAACTGAGAGACCTAAGGTGGGATCAGGTCCCAGCCCCAAGCAGTGGGCTCCTGCCCCTTGGCATGAGTGATACCAAGCCTGTCAGTGCATATGACAAGGGAGGCATCAGAGCCCCCCAGTGATCAAGTCCCACAGAAGAATGATGATCCTTGCCTGCTTTAATCTTTCAAAAGTAGAGACAGAAGCCAAACAATGTGGCATCAGGGAAAACTGGCCCAGCTTGGAGGCAGGGAGGCTGGGTTCCAGTTTTATGTGACACTGTGGGATGGGTGACGATGGGCAGGTCAGGCTTCTCAGGGCTACAGACAGCTTCCTGAGGCCCCATGGAATCATGGTAGAGGCAAGTCAAGTCAATGATTATGGAGCTGGGAAGGCAGGGAGGCATGAGTGCAGCTCTCCTGGGCACGGCCTCAACATGGAGGTTCTGGGAAGTCCAGGCCAAAGGGAGGGCAGAGGGGTCTTCCTAGGGGAGAAGGCTTCTGAGAAATGGTAGAGGAGTCTAGAAAGCCAGGAGGAGAGTACAGATAGGGGGGAAGGTGTGGAGAGAGATGGGAAGATGTGAAGAGAGGAGGGAAGGTGTGGAGAGATGAGGGAAAGTGGGGGAGAGTCCTGGCTTTGGAATCAGAGAAGCCGGCTTCAAACTCCCTAGTTCAGCCTCTCTGGGCTGGAGATTTCTCTAGGTAACTTTTCACCTCTCCTTCCTGCAGTTTCCAAGGCCAATTCCTTTTGTGAAAAGGTAAACAATTTGTTGGCACAAGTGTTTAATGGATTTGATTTTCCAAGACTATGGGTCCACAAGCCATAGTCAGGTGTACTTTTGGTCCATGTTAGACTCACAAGGCAGATCCAGCCACTTCTGCTATGTGGGAGGGCCAAGATGAGAGCCTAATCCCATAATCTAGCCTAACTGCCAATGCTTAAAGAATGCTTCTCTTCCAAGGATCATAAAGAAAGCTAAGGCAGCCTATAGGAGAACCGGTCCCTTCCCCTTCTGCCTCAGCATCTCCTTTCTAAGGAAATAGACCTTGGCTACCAATTCTGTGAATAACTTCTCAGTATCATTAATAGTGTAGGACTCCTTAGAAGAGGTAAGGGATGCTTATCCTTCCCCCATCCTGAATCATGGAGCTGACATGGGCAGCTTCCAGACTGAGAGAGAGAATGTGGCAGAAGGAAACTGAATCCCTGAGTCTGCCCAGCCACTCATCCATGGAGCAGAGATTCTAAAGCAGTGGGTTAGGGAGCACTGGCCACACAGAGAGTCCCAGGGCTAGGACCTTTGCCCCCATGGCATCCTCAGGTCCTTTGGCACAACTTGCTCAATCTGTTCAGACAGCAGCAGGCTTGGGGAGGATGCACATAGAAATTTCTGTCTATGCACAAACCCTGAGGAGCTCACCTATTTCAAAATAGGTATTGACAAAACCCGGGGCCAGGGGTGAGGTGGAGTGGCTTTAGATAGCCTATCTAACATAGAAGCCAGGGGCCAATTCACTGAATTTTTCTGGAGGGAAAAGGAGTTCACGTTGTGAATCAATCAAAGGACTGTGAGGAAACACACATGCAGGCACACTGATTAAAACGTGACCAAGTGTTTAGAATCGTGCAATGATCTTTAGCGATGCCATCAAAGTAATTTCTCTTGCTGCTACTTGGCCCAGAGCTCTCCCACATAACTCCAAAGGAAGGGCTGCTCTCCCAGGACTGGAGAATCTGGCCCAGCAGGGATTCTCAGGAAGCAAGGTCGGAGGCCATGGACAGTGGGGACAGGATATTTTCCCCACCGGGAGCTGGCCACTGTAGCTCCTGTATCTCACCAAGCTATAAACGTCCGTGAAGCAGAGCCTCATAAGCCCACTGCTAATTTCTTGTCCTTTCTCCCCATGGCACCAGCCATGGAAGCAGCCAGTCCAGGGGGATACTAGGGCAGACTTCCATTGAGCTGGCCAAGTGTGGCCCTGCAGCCACTCCGGCTCAAGCTTCAGAGTGTGGTGGGGAGAGTCTGGCTTGGAGGTAGAAATATCTGGGCTCAAACATTGCCATGGGTCTTCCTGGGAAAGCCACCTTAATGCTCTGAGCCTCAGTTTCCTTGTCTGTGAAGTGAGAGTTTCTGAGACAATAACTCTTAAGTTCTTCTCCAGCCCTAAACTTGTGATCCTACAAGCCCATGGAATGCCAGATGAACAGGTCGTCGCCCTTCAAGAAGAATCTGCATCTGCCATAGGCCCAGGGAAGGCTGAAGGGCCCTTCTGGGTCCCACCCCCACTCCCACTTCCAGGTCCTCCACAAATGTGACCCAGCCCTAGTCCAGCACCTGCTTGCCAATACTTGTCTGAACTCACAGACCAATCGACTGTTTTTTATTCCTGATCCGTACTGGATACTTTCTACATTAAAAAATTATTCTCTTTGAATTTCCACCTTTAAACTTGTTTATTTACTCAAGGGGACAGCAGGAAATCTCCTTTGGACTGAGCTGCTTTTTGCCCCCTGGTCACCTCTGCAGAAGGCAGGAGGGCAGTGGTCAGCGCTCTCCCAATGAGCTCTCCCTCTTCCCATGTTCTCACTTCCCCAAAGAGGACCAAGCAGCCTATGTTTGGTGTTGGCATCCAGTCAACCGAAGCCCTCTCTTGTTACTGCAAATGGCATGAAGAAATGAAATAATTTCTCAGTTAAGCATGTTCAGGGCTCAGGAGTAGCTGGGTGTAACTGACTCCTTCTCCAGAATTGTGAGGAATGCCCAGGGGGACCAGATATTGCTTTGCTAGTGGCCATCCCAGTATATGCTCAGGACAAAAAGCCATTATAACCTGAAGACCAGGAATAAACAGGAGTGAAGGGAGGCAATAAAGCAAGCAAGATTGGCCATGAAGATGCAAGTCAAGACTGGAAACTCCTCCGTGACTCCTCCAGTCATGGACCTTCCAGGTTCCAGTGGTGCAGGCACTGGCCAGTCCTATGACAGTGCCCTCCCACCCCAGAGAGACCTACTGCTGAGCTGTGGTCATTGGATGGGTGATAACAGCCTGGATCCTGAGCAGACAAAAGCTTTTGTTGATGACAAATATGATGATATCACAAAGCTAGCAGGGAGCCCCAACTCTTGGATGACAATCAGGATCCATGAAGATCTCAGCAGAAGACATGGGCCAGAATCTCTTACACCCACCCTACACTGCTTGCATTATGTGAGGGAAGTGTGGCTAAATCATATGAAACATACTGAGGGTTGTAGTGATCTAGAGTATCCACAGATATGGCAGCTAGGAAAAATCACACAGTGGTAGGCTGCAGCTTCTTTTTATAGAACATGGTGTCCAGCACCAGGAGGGTGATGGTACCCTTTACCCACTGGACTTCCAGGCTGTGCTCTGGATGCCACACTTTAGGAAGGGTATGGACAAGCTGGAGAGATCTAGAGGAAGGTGGTCAGGACAGTGAGCGGCCCGAAGGACGTGACAAATGCTCTGCCCAAAATAATAGGGGGCTGTTGGATTCAAGGAGAGAAGGGGGAGGACCTGGTAGATAATTGCCTTCAGGTCCCTAAAGGGTTGTCATCTTCTAGAGGGCTTCGGTCTGATTCTGCTTGGCCCCAGAGGGATGAGCTAATGACAAGAAGGGAGGAGCTACAGACACATCTCCATGGTCAGAGCAGACCGACAGTGACCTGGGCTTCCTAGGGGGCTGGAGGGCTCTGTTGGGTATTGTAGAGGTTATTCAGATTCTCTGAAATGTGTGATCCTCTGACTCCCATAATGGTCTTGAAGGCCTTCACTGGCAGAAGCCTATCAGCACTATCTAACTCATCCCTATCACCTCCAGGAGCAAATCAAAATCATTTGTTTGACATTCAATGTCTTCTTCCTACCTTTCCAGTAGGAGACACCTTGCTCCCCACCATGTCTTTAATCCAGTCTGGCATCCTGGCTATTTCTGACAGGACCCTCCATCTCCCAGCTCTGGGCCTTTGCCGTGGCTGTGCCCCATGCCTGGAATGCTGTCCCTCCTCATCCCACCTCCTGGATTCTTTGGCTTCTTTCAAGTCCCAGCCCAAATCTCACCTTCTACAGGATGCTGTGCCTGATCCCCCTCGATGCTAGTGCATTCTTTTTATAGAACATCCCCGATTTGTCCTGTAGATAGTGTGAATGTACCCAGTGGCTTGCTTGTCATCCCTCCCATTAGACTATGAGCGTCTGGAGAGCAAAAACTGTCCCTTGCCTTTCTTTGTGTCCCCAGCCATTGGGACAACACCCAGCACCTAGTAGTCAATAAATGCTTATTGACTAATGGGGCTGATGGTTCCTCCCTACCAAGAAAAGGTGAATTAGAATAGAAGGGAGTTCATGCTGAGTAGTGTGGCAGGCAATGTATGGGTATGAGGTGCCTGGCAGGGGGGCAGTGATGTAAAGCTGGGGCTCTTGAGAGAGATGGAAAGTAGGGGGGTAGAACTGGGAGCCCTTGGCATCAAGATGGTTTATGAATCTCAGTGATGAGACTGGTAAGCCAAGGAGTATCAAGAGAGAGAAGAAGGCCATCCTGAAATCCTGGGGAATACCCCCCTTCAAAAAGAAGGTGGCATGAAGACGGTTTAGCAAAGGATACTGAGGAAGAGCGGTCAGAGAAGCATGGGAAGGACTGGAAAAAAACAATGTTGTGACAACCTGGGGGGAGAAGCACCCAGGAGATGATGGTCAGTATTGCTGATAATCCACTGAGGTTAGAAGGATAAGGATGTAAAAGAGGCCATTGTATTCTACAGACAAGAAATCCTGAGTAGATCAGTTGGACAACATCATGGAAGGGATTGAGAAGTGAATCGAATGTGAGGAAGTGGAGGTAACAAGTGTAGACAGCCCCTTCCAAGAGTGCAGCTTTAAAAGAGGAGCAGAGATAGAGGGCAATAGCTGGAAGGCCTGGGAGGTTCCAGTGAGGGCTTTTTTTCCTTTCTTAATGATGGAGAAGACCTAGGTGCATTTGTAAATAATAGAGAAAGATATCAAAGATGGGAGGCAGGGTTGAGATAGATGATGGTGAGGCTGCTGGCAGAGGATGGGATTCTGGTCACAGAATGGGATGGGGTACTGGCATAAGCCTTGGCAGAGAGAAAGGCCATGTCTTCTGTAAAGACTGGAGGAAATGAGGAAAGGGTGGAGCATGGTGGTCAGGTGAGCTCAGGTGAAGAGAAATCCATACCCAGATGGTACAGATAGAATTCTCAGAAAAGAAAACCAGAACTGAACCCTGACTGACTCCTTTGAATCTTGGTGCTCAATAAATGCTTGTTGACTTCACTTGCTTTTTTTCCCAAACCTGTAATGTCGCCAGTGTGGGGAGCCCCCACTGACTAACTCCCTGTACCAAGGCGCACTGGCACCTTCTCTGCAATTTTCAATCATAGAGAGCTTCCCAGTGAACCATGAAGGGACATACCCAGAGTCCCCAAGATGTTCTGTGCTGACTCGGAGCCTTCCCGACACAGGGAGCTGCTCCCCAGCTCCTGCGCCACATGCTTTCTCCTATGCTCCTTTTGGTTTTGGGATAGCCATCCTTGATATGCAAAGCTTCCATGGATGGGCTCAGTTCACAATGCTAAAGTACAGCCTACTCGAGTCACTGACGAGAATGAAGGCCAGGGAGTCTAAGGACAAGGCAGTGTGGGGTAAGGAGAGTGGGGTGGACCCCAGCTGGAATAGCCCAGGGTTCAAATCCCACTTCTCATACTGACTGGGAAGGTGATGATGGGGAAGTCTTCTTCAACCACAAGATGGGGGCAAATTGTCATTGCTGCTGACCTTCCGATCAGATGCTTCGTGTAAAATACTTTGTAGATGGCAGCTAATGTCATCACAGGTCTAGAACTGGAAGGTACCTTAGAGGTATTTTCATTTTATTTTTTTATTTTTTGCCTTTTTTAGAGCAATTGGGGTTAAGTGACTTGCCCAAGGTCACACAGCTAGCAAATGTGTTAAGTGTCTGAGGTTGTATTTGAACTCAGGTCCTCCTGACTCCAGGGCTGGTGCTCTATTCACTGCACCACCTAGCCACCCCTGTATCTTCATTTTATAATGAGGAACCTAAGTCCTAGAGTAAGTGCCTTACTCAAGGTCCCAATGTTCCCACCAAGACCTGGAGACAAGATGATACATCCAGTCCAACGTGTTTCTAAGGGACTAGGGACTAAGTAAAAAAGACTAGGAAAAAACAAAAGAGTTGGAAGGGATGGAAGGGGGGATCCATGTATAAAGCTGAGTCCAGGCAACAAATTGTCCTCCCCTAGCCTGACTCTAGGACTCAGGTGCTAGACAGAGGACTGTCCTCTGAGACTGAGGACTCTGAGACTCCAGGCGTGGCTGGCAGAGAGATGCCTTGTTCGTGGGGGGAGTGAGGATGATAGATTGGGACAATTTGGCTGGAAGATGGAGTGTTAAAGATGATTTTGAATAGTTTTGGAGAACCAAGCAAAGCAATCTTCCACCCTCCTTTTTTTGGAGGGGAGGGAGAGATTGGCATTTCTGTTGTTGCTTTTTTCCTTGGATCAGGAAGGGTATGCATGACCTCCCAGAGGACCAATGACAAAATGTGATTAGTTTACATGATCAGAGAAAGGGATTCTTTAACCCAGGTTGGGAGAGAGAGAAAAGTGGACAGCTGGAATCTCCCCTCCAAAGGTATTAGCTTTAGGCAGCTCCCGTCTGTTGGGGTTACTTGTCCAATTTTTGCTCTGGTGCTGTGGACAGCTGTCTGCTGACCCATGTATCCCCCACCAGCCATTGAGAGCCTTTCCTAAGCATGTCTTTAGTGGGTGGATGACGGCTAATGCAGTTTGGCGCCAGTCAGGAATGGGCATGCATTCAGGCTGAGGTCCCCTCTGCCCACTCCACACTGGTCCTGAGGTACTCTGGCCACCTGCTGCAGGGCCATCCATGTCTCCGAATGCCGCCACTGAGAAAAGCTGCCTCCAAGTCATTCTGAGAACACCAAGGAAGCCCTTTCATAATGACCACCCCCAAGGTGGTACTGCAGAAGAATCTGCTCGCCTTGCTCTTCAGATCCTGAGGAGGGTGGTAAGCAGCCATGCTTCACCAGAAGCTGGTTATATGAGGAATCCTGAGTGGAGTTGATGGGGAAAGTTGCAAGGGACATCAGGGCCCCGTCACTGCTGTCGATGCCTTTGTCCTGTTGATGGTCACTGTTGTGATTTTTATGACAGGTCTTCCCAACTGGCAACATTCCTACATCAGCCCCAAGGTGGGAGGTGGGTTCTTATCAGACATTTGAGTAGATACCAAGCACCACCTCCTCCAAGATGCCCTCCCAGATTTACTCCTTCCTAGTCAACAGTGCTTTCCCTTGTCCAAAAAACTTTGTATTTATTTATATCTATTTGTTTATACCTATAGGGGTATATGTTGTTTCTCCTGGCTAGACTAGAAACTTTTTGAAGGCAAGATCTATTTTCACATTTGTCTTTGTAACTCCAGCACCTGACACACATCAGCGCCTATCGATTGATTGATTCTCCCCCCACCTCCCATTGGAGATCTCTACATAAGCAGGTTCTTGGTAGAGGGAGAATGACAATGTCATGGTCAGTCAGTCAGGGAGTGGGCATGAGAGCAGGCCAAGGTGCCCTTTGCCATACAACACACCACCTTTCCAAAATGTCATGGAAGAGATTCTTGTTCAGGTATGGGTTGGGTTAGGTGTCTTCAGAAGGCCTACCCAACTCTGAAATTCTGGAATTCTTCAGTTGAGTGAGGGAGGGAGAACCCATAGACTTCCCGGTAACTATGTTGGTATCCACAAAACATTGAGAGACCATTATCCCAAGAGGAGGACCCCTTATTAAGGATTTCTATAAGGACACAGGCAAAAGATGAGTAAGGGCATGTGGGCTGAGATTTGGGCTGCTGAGGGAAGGTGGAGACAATGCCACTGGAGTGGTTTTTGGTGATAGTGGAGAAAAGAATCAAACTCATTAGGGTAAATCTAATTTGTGCTGTGGATCAATGGTCAGTTATAATAGGAACAAGGGTGTAACTCCATTAGAAAGGGCCAAAACCAGAGAGAAGCTCAAATCCTGAGTTCAAGTCTTGACCCTGACATCTACCCCTATGTGGGCAAATTACACCCCCTCCCCCAGAGCTCTAGGCAACTCTTAAGGACTAGGAATTGATGAGAAAGTGTCTACCTGCCCTGGTGGGAGTCTCTTCACTCAGGAGTTCCCTGTCACAATGAAATCCCAGGCTTCATTCCCTGTCCTGATGTGTCTGAGAGCCATACAATCTCAGCATCTTAAAGGACCTTAGATAACCTCTTACCCCCTGCATGTCAAGTCTAGGTGTGATTGGTGTCTTGTCTTGTCCTGGAGCCCTGTGATGGAGGAACCTGTTAAAACAGGCTTTCAAGACTATTCCGTGGACCTAAAAGAAAAGATCATTGTATGAAATGCTTCTCCCTCTTCTACCTTTAGCTTTTTACAACTTTCCACCATGTCAAAGCAATATTTCCTGTTTAAAAGTCAATGGATAAGTCAACAAGCATTTAGTAATGCCTGCTATCTTCCAGGAGATACAAATAAAAAGTGAAATAACTCCTTCCCTTAAGGACCCTACATACTACTGAGGGAGATAACCTATACAGAAACAATCTATACAGATTCAAGAAAAGGTTACTTTGGGAGCAAGGGCACATGTAGCTCAGGGGATCTGGAGAATGTATTGCTAGAAATGAAATCTTGTAGGAATGTTGAATGAATGAAGGAATGAGTGAAGGAATGAATGAATTAATGAATGAATGAATGAATAGGTGCATTCAGAAAGCTCCTACTGTGCTCTAAGAACTGGGGATGCAAGTATGAAAGCGAGGGCAGGCCTTGTTCTCCAAGAGTTCACATTCTAAGAGGCCATGGACAGAATCAACACCTGGTGATTATGCCTAAGGCTTTGGGCAACTATTGAATTTATCTATGAGGTTTCTACCAGTTACAGAGAAGAATAATGAACCAGGCAAAGGTCTTCTTCACTCTGGTTATTCCTCAGGCCTGAAGGTCCTTCCCTTCTCACATTTGCTTCATTCAAGACTGAGCCCAAGCACCAGCTGCCCATCTGACCACCCAGTTACCTTGTGTTCATACGCGTGCATATCCTAACTCAACCTCCACCCCCAGATCAATTGTAAGCCCATTGAGGGCAGGGATCTTCACTTTTTCCGTTGGTTTCAGTTCATTCTTTGTATTCTGTGTGATCAATTGGCTCCCAGGTGTGGAACTGGAAGCCATCCCTCCTCAGAGAGGGTGACAGTCTAAATCCCAGCTCTGGACAGAGACACAGAAGAGCTGGCTTTTTATAAACTGGCATCTTATTAATTCCCCAAATGAGAACAGTTAGACTTTGTTACCGGTAAGTGAATAGGGCACATTGACTCCCACAGAGATGGAGGAGCTGATAATCACACCCTGTGTGCCCAAAGGCAGGTGAAAACAACCTGAGTCCACCAGCTGCTTCTGGCATCTTTAAGCAAAGAGAAATACTGGATGATGCTACTGGAAACAAATCTTATGAAGGTAACGGACAGGAAGAAAGGCCACATATATTCCCCAGTATTCATGATGGCAGAAAAGTCATATGGCCATAGCGGGTAGAGAACCAGCCTCCAATGGGTTCCATTTTCACTTTGGACACATTGGCCAAACGACCCTAGGCAAGTTCTTTAACCTCTCAGAACTCTAAGGGACTCACATAGATCATAAATTGTAGAGTGGATTGTTGATCTATGTTGGAGGAGTGCTTCTTCATTGGGTGCTGCCTACTGTCTATCTATCTATAGAAAGGAAGGAAGGAAGGAAGGAAGGAAGGAAGGAAGGAAGGAAGGAAGAGAAGAGAGGAAGGAGGAAGAGAAAGAGGGAAAGAAGAAAAGAAGATAGGAAGAAAGAAGATAGAGAAAGAAAATTTAAGATTAAACTCATGACTCTGCCTCAGCTCAAGGAGACATCCCTGGGTCTGATATTTCCTTTCCTTTCACCCAGCCAGTTCTTCCCCTGCTCTGGCTGTGAGGCCAGCCCAAGGGGAGAGGGGCTGAAGAGAGTCACTATTAATAACCTGCTTTGATCCAAGTGAGAATGAGACGCTGAAAGAATTAGGAAACTAAACCATTGCTAAATGGAGAAACCCAAAGCAGTGACTCATTCCAGGCTTTGCAGGCTTCCTTTAGATGGCCCCTCAGTGAGGTGCTCAGTGTGGCTGCAGCCATGGTCTAAGTCTGGACAAGGACCATCAAAGGCTCCTAACGGCTTTAACTGTTGAACCTGAGAACCAGACCCCTCCTTTCTGTCCTTAGCCTCCAGGACGTCCAATTAATAGGTTGGGACATCCAAAGGAGTGCAGCCAAAATGGGGAGGAGTGACCTTGAGTTCAGATCTTGTGAGGAAGGAAGGGAGGATATTTAGCCTGTAAAAGACAGAAGATGATGAGGGACCCTAGAGTAGTCTTATTTCTTGAGAGGTTTGTTACATGAAAAAGGGATCCTGTTTCTTTGGCTTGACCCTTGAGGGCAGAACCTGGAAGGATTGGGGAAGGGAGCTCCAGAGCAGCAGATTTGGACCCATGTCAGGGAAAATTCCCTGGCAATTGGAACTGCTCCAGAGTGCAAGGGGTTTTCTCTGGTGGGGGATTCCTCCTTCCTGAAAGTCTTTTTTTTTTCCTTTTTGGAGGAGGAAAGGAAGGGCAATTGGGGTTAAGTGACTTGCCCAAGGTCACATAGCTAGTAAGTGTTAAGTGTCTGAGGCTGGATTTGAACTCTGGTCCTCCTGATTCTAGGGCCAGAGCTCTATTCATTGAGCCACCTAGCCACCCCCTTCCTGGAAGTCTTCAAGAAGTTTGATGACCACTTGTGGGTTATAATGTTGGAGGGAATTCTCATGCAAGTATGAATGGTATTAAATGACTGATAAGATCCCTTCCAGTCCCGAGATTCTCTGATGATGTGGTCAGAAAAGTTAGCAGTGGGGCAACCAAAGAACAGAAGTATTCCTGACTCCTTAGTTACTGCTGCTGAAATCTTGGAGTGCTTCCCTGTCCCTCTCCTCTCCTCTCCTTTCCTCTCTTCTCCTCTCCTCTCCTCTCCTTTCTCTTTCTCCCTTCCCCCTCCTTTCTCTTCCTCTTAACTCCCCCCCCCATCTCAATCTGTCTTCTGACACCTCCACTCCCTATTCCCATTTTTTGTTCCTGAGTCCCTGGATTCTGGATTATTCCAGGGAAAGAAGGAGAGGAAAGAAATCATATTCTGAAAGGAAAAGTTAATTAAAAGTAATTTTGAAACAGGTGTTACCCTCCAAAAGTCCTTCCCATGAGAATGTACCCCAGTAACATATACACCACCTGTCATTTCCACATGCTTCTTCTCTCCATAAATCTCTACCTCCCTCCCTTCCTCCCTCCCTGTCTCCCCCCCACCTCTCTCTCTCTCTCTCTCCCTCTCCCCCCTCTCCCCTTTCTCTCCCCTCCCCCTCCCTCTCTCTCCTTCTCTCCCTCCCTCCCTCTCTCTCTCCCTCCTTTCCTTCCACCCTCCCCCCCTCTCTCTGTCTCTCTCTGTGTCTCTCTCTCTCTCTCTGTCTTTCTATCTCTCTCTCCCTCTCCCCCCTCTCCCCTTTCTCTCCCCTCCCCCTCCCTCTCTCTCCTTCTCTCCCTCCCTCCCTCTCTCTCTCCCTCCTTTCCTTCCTCCCTCCCCCCCTCTCTCTGTCTCTCTCTGTGTCTCTCTCTCTCTCTCTCTCTTTCTCTCTCTCTCCCTCTCCCCCCTCTCCCCTTTCTCTCCCTCCTTTCCTTCCTCCCTCCCCTCTCTCTGTCTCTCTCTGTGTCTCTCTCTGTGTCTCCTCTCTCTCTCCCTCCCTCTCCCCTCTCCCCTTTCTTTCTTTCTGTCTCTCTCTGTGTCTCCTCCTTCTCTCTCCCTCTCTCTCTCCCCTCCTCCCTCTCTTTCTCCTCTCCGCTTCCTTTCTCTCCTCCCCTCCCTCTCTCTCTTCTTCTCTCCCTCCCCTCCCTCTCTCTCCCTCCTTTCCTTCCTCCCTCCCCCTGTCTCTCTCTCTCTTTCTCTCTCTCTCTCTCTCCCTCTCCCCCCTCTCCCCTTTCTCTCCCCTCCCCCCCTCTCTCTCTCTTCTTCTCTCCCTCTCTCCCTCTCTCTCTCTCCCCCCTCCCTCCCTCCCTTTCTCCCTCTCCCCCGCTTCCCTTTCTCTCCCCTCCCCCTCCCTCTCCTGTCTCTCCCCTTGTCTCTTCAAGATCTCTCATCTTTTCCGTGAGCACCTACCCCATCATCTCCAAACCAAACAAAAGAAAAGGCACCTTCCAGAGCATCAGTCTAGCATATTTCACCCAAACTCCAGACGCTTCAGTGCTCCTTGCAGCCCTCTCACTCACTGACCGACTTGGGATGATCCTGTGGCCTCTCACTTTCTCTGGGCCTTCATTTACATCCTCGCTGCCCAAAAGGACTATTCCGATTGTGTCTCCAAAGACCACACTCCAAATCAGACGTCTTAGATGAATAGAAGGAGGCCCAAGACCTGCTCAGATTTGGGGTCAGTTGACCTAGAATCCAATTTTAAGCAGGCCCCTTGATAAAGGTGTAGATGGCCCTGCTCCTGTAATGGATGAAAGAGCCTGAGCTGGGAGGGAGCTGAGAGGGAAGGCAGCCTCTCAAGATGGCTGCCCCGAGATCCCCAAAGAACTCAGCAGACGAGAGCCCGGGGATGGAGCCAATAGGTCAAGACTCAGCAGGGCTTCATTGTGCTATAGCACACCACAGGATAAACATGGTTTTGTATTATATAGTTTATTATGACATCTCATCTCATTTGGTATATTATGTTACTAGTAATACAGGGTGTCCCAAAAGGCTGAGTGCAGTTTTAAGCTTTAATAGTTTAAATTAATAGCTTCACTAGCTTAAGCTGCACTCAGCCTTTTGGGACACCATATAATCTATATATTTGCCAAGTTTAGCAAGAGGGAGGCAACGTATGCTAATTAGAAAAGGATCTGGAGGTATAAGTGGACTGCAAGCTCCATATAAGCTTTTTTTGGTCTCTATATCTACAGTGACTAGCACAACATCCAGCACATAGTAGGCTCTTTTGACACAGGTTCAGATCTTGCCTCTGCTGCTGCTGACATGTGTGTTTGGACAAAGCCCCTTCCTTTTGAACTGCATCTTCTTCATCTGGAAAATGAGGAAACTGAGACCCAGGGAGATAAGCTTCTCTAGACTGCAGGGAGTGGAGCTGGGATTTGCATCCAGATCTCTCGGATTTGAGGCCCCAGCTTGGGTCATGCCCCCACAGGCTCTCCAGGCCATTGGCCACACACTGAGCCAGCATGTGCTTCTGGGAGCATTTCCCATAGAAGCTACATATCCTTCCCTTTGTCCTTGAGGCATTGTCCAAGCCCCCAAATCAATAGCCTAGAAGAGGTTACTTCACTTAGAGAGCCCAAGTGTATCTGTAATGCCAGGAAGATGCTGGGGATCTGAGGGAGGGCAGGGAATACTCCAGTGAAATCACATTCTGAGCCTGGCTGGGGCAGGATAGGGCAGGGAAGGACACAACTGACTGAGTGCCTGTCAGCTCGGATAACGCCAACATTGCCCAGGCTCAGTCCTGTGGCTGCCCCAAGCTGCACAGAGCAGGGCCATTAAAAACTCTGATATCTCTGCCTTCTCCTCCTTACCCCTCACCCCAAGATTCTAATCCTTTGACAAGACACAGACCAGATGTTGTTGTCCCCACACTGAAGATGACACACTTTGTTATGGACAGAAAGGAGGGGATAGAAGATAAGGAAAGAAATGGAGAGGGAGGGAGGGAGGGAGGAAGAGAGAGAGACAGAGACAGAGAGGAGAGAGACAGAGAGACACACACAGAGAGACAAGACAGAGACACAGAGAGACACACAGAGAGAGACAAGACAGAGAGATAGAGAGACAGAGACAGAGACAGAGAGACACAGAGAGAAAGACAGAGAGAGAGAGGAGACTGTTGTAGTTTTTGGGGGAGCATCATATTATTGTAAAAGATTTATTTGAAAGCAAACCAAGGCGTGTGTAATGTTCCTCTCCAAGCCTCAGGATTCTTTGTTCATTGTCGGAGGGAGAAACAGCTCCTGGAGCTTTGTTTGCCACAAACATCAGCAACAGTAACAATATAATAAGCTGAACTAGTGAAGGTTTGAGCTGCCCTGTCCAGGGAAGGGGCCTCTGCTTCCCCTTTCCTCTCCTTTGTTTATCTGGAGTCGCTCTTCCTCATTTAGTCATGGAATCTTTATGAAGCACCTACTGTGTGCCAGGCCCTGGGCATACAGAGGCAAAGAAGCTGTCTCTGCCTTTCAGGAGGCAGTCATACAACAATGACCCAGATAGGGACAGTTCAGTCTGCTGGGGAGAGAGAGCTGAGAGCCAGTGGGGAAGGGGGAGATCAGGAGGATCTTACAGAAGATCATTGAACCATCCCTTTAAAGCCAGAAGGAGTATTAGAAGTCATCTTGTCCAAGCTCCTTGTTTTACAGATAAGTAAACTGAGACTCAGAGAACCTCAAGGTTTCTAAGTGAGAACCAAGAACTGACCATTAAAAAAAGATATAGGGAGCAAGATCTGATCTCAGCATAGAAAGACGGCAGTCTCAGTGGATAATGATGTGTCCAGGCAGAAGTGTTGCAGGGGCCAGCTTGCACTGGGTTCTTTGGGGACAGCCATGAAAACATTGGCTCATGGCTATTTGGATGGAAGGCTGCGTGTTCTAATCCTTCACTTCACAGATGAAAAAACTAGGTCCCAGAGACATTAAATAATTTGGCCAAGGTCAGTTAGGTAGGAACTACCAGAGGCAGTATTTGAACCAGATCTTGTGACACTTGAGCATCATCATCACCACCACCTTCACCACCACCATCATCACCACCATCATCATCACCTTCGTCACCATCATCTTCATCATCATCATCGCCATCGCCATCATCATCATCATCACCATCGCCATCATCATCGTTGCCATCATCATCATCATCATCACTATCACCACCATCATCATCGTCATCACTGGCTGCTCACCTTAAGTTTCTCTGAGACTCTGACCAGGGTGCGTGAGCTCGTAGTCTTGGGGAAACCTCTTCGGGTCAGGCAGCATCAGCAGATTTGGGGGTCATCCTCCATGCTTTCAGTGCCTTCTGGAGATCATCCTCACCATGGAGACTTACTTGAGCTCTTCACCCAACACTCTGGCAGAGTCACAAAATTCACTGCATGTTCTGTACCTATGAGAGAGCTAATCTTGATAATGTCCACTGGGATCCACCATAAATTCCCAGCTCTTCACACTATAAGATTGTAGGATAAACTGCATGAAGAGGATTTTGACAATGGGAAGAGGAGACATTAGTGCAGGATGTCTTGGTGGGCGCCATTCCAAGGGAGGCCATCCTAGAAGTGCAATATAAAGAAAGCCTCTATCAACATTCCCTGCCTGTCCTTGAAAGCACTGGAGGGGTCACCAGCCCTGCCAAAGCCATGTAGAGGGGTGTCAGCATCTAAGATACAAATTCCTAGCCATAGGATGGGAAATATGGCCTGAAAGACCCTCAAATGTAAAAAGTTGCCAGCTATCATTGGTTCTGTGCTCACTGGTAATGATGTGCTTAATTGAAATTTCAAGGTTCATTACTGAATGTGGATTAATTAAATTGAGAGGGAAAATAACGAGATGTGTTCCCATTGGACACATAAAAGAACACACGTGCTGGGGGTGGGGGAGGGTTAGCCGGGCTTCCATACTCACCACATGCCTCTCAGATTGGCCATTGGAAGACAAGCAGAGCTCAGTGTGGAGGATTGGCTCAAAGGCTTAGATGGCCTTTGAGATTGGCCCAGATGGAACCTCCTTTTCCCCATCTGCATAGTAGGGGCCACTTACCTGACTTACAAGGACAGAACACTTAACTGGCCCAGGGCCAATACAGGCATTTTAGACCAATGGAAAGAAATCCTAGGTAGGATTAATGATATCGATTAAATAATGATCCATCATTTTTATGCTCAAAGAGCAAATGAAGAGAAATAGAGTCCATGAAGAATCTATCCAGTTAGGAATCATGCCCTCCATTCCATCTCCCCAAAACATCATTTCTTGGTTTTGTGATTTTACTTGAGCTGGCCCCCAGGCCTGGGATACTCTCCCTTCTCACCTCTACCTCTTGGATGCCTTCACTTCATTTCAACTTCCTTATTGTGAAACCCATTCCAATCCCCCACATCCCACCTCAGCCCAGAAACTAATTTATCTTTTCTTGGAATATGGTTTATATTTACTCTCTATGTACATATAGCAACCATCAAAAGAAGGATTGAATGAAAGCTTCTTACAGGCATGGATGGCTTTGTTTTATCTCTGCATCCCCAGTGCCCAGAACAATGGCCAACATATAGTAGGTTCTTTTGAAATGTGGTTAAATATTGCCTCTGCTACTGATGACCTATGAAAGCTTGGGCAAGCCACTCTGCCCTCAATCTACTCATCTGTAAAATGGACTAGCTGGTCTCTGGAGGCTCCAGACTCTTGATCTAAGATTCTCTGCAGGAAATCATGGGTTATTATTGGGTCTAGCTCAAGGACTCCATTTTACAGATTCATCACAGAGTAGCCAGTAGCTGGTTTGAAGATACAATTTCACAGATTTCAGTTCATTCTTGTCCAACCTGGTTTCATCATCGTATTTTTTCTCTTACTCATGGAGCCGGGGTCTTGTTCTCCAAAATCAGGCCAGAGGGCAGGGGAGACCAACCCTTATTAAGGTTTTGAAGTGAGCTCCAAAGTCCATGGCGTATCATATGAACCACTGAAGGCCTGAATGAGATGATAAGACAGCGGGCCCGAAGGCCCCAGAGGTTTGTGGGGGGGCTCCTGGCCTGACCCCTCTCACCAAAGCCTACTCTTCTCCAGCTTCTCCACCTGGCTTCTTCTTCAGATGGAAGCCTGAGATATAATTAATGTGGAACTGCAGTTTAGAATTCATAGCTCACAGAGCCATCACACACATTGCTCTAGGAGTCATTAATCAAAGGTAAGCTTCTGGAACCAATTTAGAGTTGGGGTTATTCAACTCTTTGTTTTTTCCACAAGACCATGCCAGCAACTCTTGGGGGAAGCTGGGTACTTGATATGCACTTCAGACCATTGGGGAGATTCTTTCTAGAGCTCTCACTTAAAAAATTAAATTAAATTAAAAACAAATAAAACAACTCTCTGCACACTTTCCATCTCCAGCAAATTAGTCTCCAAAATGCAACCTGTCATCTCTTACCTCCAAACACACAGGCTGCTCCCCCCACTCCCCACACGCTATAGAATGAGCTCCCTCCTCTTCTCAGGCAGCAGAGAAGGAGCATACCAGGAAGACAACTGGAGTCAGAAAGAGAGAGGCTCAAATCCCATTTCTGACCTTTGCTGGCAAATCACTTCCCATCTCTGAGACTCAGTTTCCCCATCTCCTAGAGAGATCATCGTGGCTGCTTTGAGGATCTGATGAGGTAACATCTGTAAATTGTTCTGCAGATCCCACAGGGTTGTGACAGTGGCTGCTGAGCTGCCCATCAGGTACCCTATCAGACCCGGAGAATGTGCTGGGGAATTCAGCTGGACAGCTGTAGTTACAAGGAAGATCCTCTGGGAAGGGTGCAAAAAGGAAGGTGGCAGAAAAACCAAAAGATGTCAATGAACATTTAAAAATTATAACAGCAGTTGTAAGGACCTCCCCCACCCAGAAGCCTCCTGACACAGGCTGTTCCCCACTTCAGGAATTCTCTCCTACCCCATTTCTTCAAGAACCTGAAGCTCCCTTTAAAGTTTAGCTCAGGGGCTGTCTGGGCCTTCCACAAGTCAGGCTTTCCTGATCCATCTCCTGCCTCACTCCTCCTCCCCAGTTATGGCAGGGATGCTATGGCTCACCGTTTCCTTTCTAGGTGTCCACCTGGTAATATGGCCTAACACCCCACCCCATAGGATGGGAGCTCCTGGAGGGTGGGGGCTGCCTCCCTTTTGTCTTTGTCTCTCAGCCTGTGCCACAGTACTTGGCATGTAAGTGCTACATATGACTTAGAGAATGCTGGCTGAACTGGAGGAAATTGTCCACAAGGAAACAGAAATGTAGAGAAGTTCCACAAGGTCCCTAAAGTCCCATAAGTAGCCCCTGGAAGAGGTGGGACAGAGCCTGAGTCTCCTGGTTCTCATAGGAGGCCAGCACCTGGTGGAGAGTGTGGAGAGTGGTCATGAGCCTTGAGCCTGAATTGCTTCCCCATCCCCCTTCCACTTCCTGTGGGACTTTCACCCAGTCACAACATCTCTGGGCCTCAGTTTCCTCCTCCATAAAATGAGGGTGTCCAGGTCTGTGATTCTATGACCTATTGCACCACAAAAGGATGTCCTAGGCACTTGTCCCCATTTGTACCATATCCCACATGACTGGTCAATAGATGGATAAATCAGTGTAAGAGGCCCTCAGGGGGTCACCACACACACTTGAGCTGAATCTAGGGGGAACTGAAATTCTACAAACAAAGGGAGAAGCTCCAGCCAGCTCCTCAGGGTGGAAAATGGAATGGATGGGAGGGATGGGAGGGATGGAGGGCTAGTCACAGGATTTCTGTCTGCCCCATTAATTTTAGGGAAGGTTCAGCAGACCATGTCCAAAGCAGGATAGAGATGGGGAGGGAACTGGAGACCATGACATAAGAGGAAGAAACTGGGGGTGTTTAGCCTGGAGAAGGCTTGGGGCTGTGCTGGGGCATGAGAGCCATCCCTAAGTATTGGAGGGGCTAGTGTGTGAAGGGGACCACATTTATCCTGCTTGGCCCTGGAGATGAGCCAGGGGCAAAACTGGTCCCAAACATCCATCCTCTGCCTCAAATTGTCCTGGAGCCAAGGGGGTTCCCCTCACCAGGAGTCTTTGGGCAAAGGCTGGATTACCCCCTTGTCGGAAATGTTGTAGAGAGGATGCTTGTTCACATCTGGGTTAAACAAAATGGGCCCAGAGGCTCCTCCTGCCCAGAGTGCCTGGATTCTGGGAATTTCTTCTATTTAACTGATTGGTTTATGAGAAGTATAGATTAAAGATGACATAAGCACTTAGGGCCGAGCCTTGAAGCTCTGATGGCGGTTGAGGGAGCCGGGAGCGTACTGGGGCTCCTCAGCACGAGATTCAAGGTCGGGAGACCGGCGGATGTGTGAGTATCTGGAGAAGTGGCGAGCCCCAAGGAATCACGAGCACCGCAGAGCTGGGGGAGGAGAGAGCGCAGTGGCCAGCCTCCTCACTTCACCAGAGAGCGGAGGTCCCACAGCTGGCCAGTTTGTGGCAGAGGCCAGCGCTCCCTCAGAGAGCGTCATGCCGGGAAACAGGGCGCCTCTACCCCTCTCTGGGGCCACTGTCTGGTGGCGACCTTGCCCAGCAGGACTGTCACTGCTCCGAGGCTGGCTGCACGTGCGAATGCCCACGTAGGAGGGCGGGGCAGTCTGCTTGTTTTCAGTGGAGATGATGCAGATGTTGACTGCTAAGGCACGAGCAGCCCACATGGAGAGGCCTTTGGAGGGACCAGAGATAAACAAGGGGCTTGGGAAACCTGGGAAATTCAGCAAGACGCGAGGAGGGCAAGAGCCAGCGGCGCAAGAGGAAATGCGGGCTAAAGAATGGGGAAACGGAGGTAAAACAGAAAAGCAAGCCCAGGCTCCCAGACATCGTGTCCTGTCTAGAGCCGTACTGCAGAGCTGAGGCAAAAGTCTGAAGTCCCTCCTCCCGGTTGAGCGCGCTTCCCGGGACAGCAGCATCATGGAAAACCTCAGACTCTGCCTGGTCCAAGCCCCATCCATGAACAAGGCTCTTCTCTGTCATCTACCCGCAAGGACCACAGCCCTCTGGATACTGTCCCGTTCATTAATGCCCTTCTTGGACCGTGGGGCCTAGACCTGAACACAGCTCTCCAAGCTTGATCTAGTCTGGGAGGCAGCAGGGCACAGGATATGCAAGAGCTCTGGGGTCTGAATACCTGGGGTCCCCCCTCTGATTCTTCTACTGGGTGACCTTGGACAAGCTGCCTCAGTTTCCTCCTCTGTGAAATGAGAGCATTGGACTGGATGGCCTCTAGAAGGATCCCTCCCGGCTCCAAATCTAGAACCCTATGCCCATCACTTCCCTAGCTCTGCCCACTCTCCTTCCATCCTCATTCTCTAGGTTACATTCCCTATGCCCATAGTGGATACAGACAGAATTCAAAAAAGATCTAGAACACTGGATCAAACCAAGGAGACCAAATTTGGCAGGTTTAAGCTCAATTGTTACATTTGGATCCAAAAAAGTTTTCACCAGAGCAGGGAACCTTAGGCAGGTAATAGTTCATTTAAAAAAAAAATAGGGAGGGGGTGAGCTTGAGCAGATTTCAAGTTCAAAGTTCAATGTGAGCTGTTATTGTGCCATGGGGTCAATAAAGCCAATGAACAAGTTCTCATTCATCTTGCTTAGCTAGTGGAGCCATATTGTGCCCAAGGGACCCATCACCTCGACTGGGCTACTCCTCCAATTTGTTCCTCTTAGAATGGGAGAAGCAAATCCTTCTCTCAAAGGATCCTGGACCAGGGACACAGCAATCCCTCTGTCCTTCACCCTGCTCAGACCACACCTGGATCTGCCTTATGTGTGTTTCTGGGCACCGAGGTTTAGAAAGGATGTGGTTAAGTGGGAGAACGTACAGAGGAAAGTGACCAGAAGGGTGAAAGGGACTTACACCCATTACACACACACACACACGAACACACGCATGCACAAACGTGCGCACACATGCATGCACACAGACACACACGGGCTCGCACACACACGCACACACGCATGCACGCACACATGCACACACACACATGCACACACACATACATATAACGAACACACATATTCCATGTCTCTATCTAACTAAACATGACAATCTTGATTACCAAATACACACACACACACACACACACACACACACACACACACACACACACCCGGAGGAAGCGATAAGCCCCCAGGCACTAGGTCTAGGGATAAGCCAGGCTTAGACATCCTTCGCGGTATGTCACCTCATGGCGTCTAAGCCCAAGGGCACTCTCCCAGACAGAGACTGCACTTCCCTCTCCGTCGCTGGGCTCTCTGGCCCACTCCCCGAAGCAGCTGCCCCACGTCATTCTTCAGCCTCCGATACCACGGGAGCTTTCCTGGCCCCAGCGGGAGGCAGCTCCCAGCACGCGCTCGCGCATGCGCCACGCGCAACTTACCATTGTTTGAGGTCAGATTTGAACTTAGGAGGCAGTGGCTTTCTGCCTCCAGGCCCGGCGCTCTAGCCGCCGCCGCCTAGCTAGCTGCCCGTGTGTATACATTATGTCTCCTGAAAGAATGTAAGCTCCTGGAGGGTAGTTGCCTTCATTTTTTCCTTTCTGCCCCTGGCACCTGGCAGGGGCTTGTCACATGTTTAAGCATTGCTTATTGGTGACTCGCTTCTTCAGCCCCAGTCCCGACACCGGCACCTCTTACTTTTCTGAAACAGACAGGATCCTTGGTCCCGGATTCCCTCACACACCTCCTCAATTATTCTTTATTCTTCAACTGTTCCTTCCCCGTTTCTTCTCCTCTCAGCAGTGATCAAGGCTGACTGTCACCATTTTCCCCTTGGATCTAGTCCATCTCAGAGCCCTCAGCTCCTTCATCCCTTGTTCCCTCCCTCTCACCTCCTACCCCCCCCCCCCGCAGCTTTCTATGTTACTTACAAAGACAAACAGGAATCCCCACCACAAACATCCTTGCCTTGACATTTGGCATTACCTTGACCTTGACCTTGAATTAATAATTCATTATAGATAGATGCACTATGTCCCATCCGCTTCCTTGCTGAAATCCCAGGAAGAATGGTCGGCACTCTTTGCCCCTCCTGGCTCAGCATCTCTTCCATAATAACAACATGGAAGCCCCAAAGGCCAAGACATTGTGAGCCTGCGTCCAGAGGATCCTGGGGTCCAGGGCAAGACAGACCTCCCAATTAGCTTTTGGAACTTGCCTGAGAATGGTGGCTTCCTTTGTTACCCAACGGGGGATGGATCTAACTTCTCTCTGCAGCCTGACACAATGGCAAGGGGAGGGATGGATACTGCCTCGAAGGACAGAAAGTTTGTCACAAGATTTCTAAGACGTGAATCGAGGCTGTTAATGCTGCACTTAAACCCCAAATGAGGAAATAACAGGCATTTGGGACCATCCAATTTTTTAATTACTTTGAGAAAAGTTAATTACAGAGTGAGGGGCGCTTACTCTGCAGTTCTCCATGAGTGACTTTAAGGTCTGGAAGCCAAATGATGAACTGGAATGAGGGTTTTTTTTTGGGGGGGGGGTTGTGTGGTTGGGATCTGAAACACTCATCAGTCTCCAGACGCTGAATGATGGGAAAACACATCAATTTCTTTTGTTTTGGTAATGCATGTTGTGGCCCTTTCTGCTTCCCAGAGCTGCAGAGAGAGATACAGGCAAAGAATTCCTTTGTCTGATTATTCTCTGGCTGGGTCAGACTCTCCTTGTCACACAGAGGAGACAGGAAACCAGGAACCAGGAGGGTTGGAGCCAGCCTCCGGAGCCAGGCTCCAACCCTGACTCGGCTGCCCCTCTGCCCCACCACCTCCTCAGCTTCCTCCGTGGCCTCCTTGTTCACTATCCCTCAGATTCCCCTTGCTGATCCTGCCCTCCTGTGCTCCTGTCTTCCCCTCTCACTCTCCTGAAGAGTCTGTTCTTCATCCTCCCAGCAAGCTTCTACTCCACTCAGTTCTATAACCCCTGTTTCGGTCTCCCTTTCCTTCCTTCACATTTTTCATTAACTGCACACTGGCCTCCACCCTCGGCTTCCTTGACCTTTACCAGCCAACCTTGGCCAATTCTCCATGCAGGACAGCCATTGCCACCATCATCTATCTCCACTCTGCTTCTGCGGAATGTTGGTCTATGAATTCACACAACCAGAGCCAAAATCTCCACTGACATCCTGCTGCTTCCTAGCCACCTTTTCATCCTCCCTTTAGGACAAGTATTCTCTCTCCATACCCTCTCTGTTCTAGCCAATAGCTTTTCCAACACTTATCTTCTCTCCTCCAGGCCCCTATCTCACCCAAACTTTCTGGTTCTCAAATGACTGACTGAAAATCCAGGCCATCCATCCTGTGTTCTCTGATCTCACCTCTATACCTCAAACCCCCTCTCCCAGGACTGGACTTCTCTGACCTCCTCCTGTTGTCTACTGCCTTCACAGAGAAAAATGATAACCTAGCCATTCCCCCTCATCCTATGCAGCTCTTGAACACGTCTCTCTCTCTTTTTTACTTTTTAATCAGCCCCATGTCCCTGCAGTTTATTTTTCCAGACACCACCAGCCCTCAGCTTTCTACCTCCCCACAGATGTCCTTCCCAATCTCCCTACCAGACCCAGAGTTAAACTGCCATAGTCTATAAGGTCCTAAATGAGGGTGATGGCCATGGGAAATGAGGGTGAGGCACAGAAGGATGGGAAAGGATGGAATAAATCACCAGCAGAGAATAGGTTTAATGCCTGCCTCCCTCCCCTGTGCCAGTACACAGACACTGGGCCATCTATTATCTTCAGGACATTTGGAATTATTTACCTTTCTTAAGTTTCTTCAGTCCACTGTGTTTGCATTTAAACACTGTTAAATTCTGTTTTTTTCTTGAAGAGAAGCATGCTCAAGAGTCATTAATTCTGCTTAAAATGGAATTCATTTGGATTTATGATCAGCTTAGCAGAATAAATTATCCTTGGGTTCAAGTCATTTTCCTCTACTTTTCGGTATAGTGTGTTCCAGCATTGTCTTTCATTTTTCATCGTTGTTAAGTATTCTTGGATGATACTGCTGGTGTGGCTGGTAAATGGCCTTGCCTCTGGTTAGTCAGTGCTCTGATGGCAGCAAAGAAAGTTCTTCTCCAGTGCCTAGGATGGAGTATTTCCTCTGTGCCACACTGTCTCCTGGTGGACAACACACCCAGCTCTTAGGTATTTAAGAGACATGATAGGGGTGGGCGCAGAAAAACTGACAGAAAGCTTTCTGTGTTGACCCCTGCCTGTGTTCCAACCCTGGAACACAGCTTGCTTTGGTTTTCCTATCTCTAACATCTGCATCCTTGGACTTAGCCCTCACCAGTTCATGACTGCTTGTCTCCTTCCACTCCCACTAGTGACAGTGATTGCTCAGCTCTTTCCATGTCAATTGCCTAATAATTCTAACTCTGCCCATGGTCCCTTGACTATGACAACTGCCCTTCCTGATAGGTCCCTATGCCCAGCCCTATATTCAGTCTCAGGTTCCTAACCTTTCTTCTCATCAAAGACTTGGTCTCTTCCATGGCAATGCAGGGCCCCCAGATGGTGGGGACCAGTACCATTAATCAAGTTTCCTGACCCCCTGAATATTGGACCCTTACTTGCCATAACCCTAAGGATTTTACAGTTTCTTTCTGCTTTCCTGGCTTCCTGACTCCCAGACCTTGAGCCTGCTGCTAACTATTGCTAACCTGGGCCCTCAAAGGAATTTTCTGGCTGCCAGACCTTCAGCTTATTCTGGGATCCTGGTGCTGGGACCCTGGCCCACTCACATCTTGACAGCTGGCCCTTCTCCCCTCTTCCCTTCACCATGCCCACCCATCCATGCCAGGTCCAATCCTTATCTGATCCACTCCTGCTATGCTGCCTCTAACACCCTGGCAAGATGTAGCCAAACCATCATGGACAAACTCTGGGAAGCCGGCAGATTTCTCCAAATAGCTCAGCTCTCTTCATAGCTCCCAGAGGCCTGATAAGCTGAGCAGAAAGATGCTCCCTCACCAAAAGTGACAGACAAGCTGAAGCAATGTGATTTTAAAATGGAATTACTTGAGTTTCCTTACCCTCTGCAAATGATCTCTGCAGAGGGGGCTGATCAGTTTTCACTTGGTGAATTTTGTTAAGGGCCATAGGTATTTTAGTGCTCAGGCATGGAAGACACTGTGTGGGTGCAAATCTTCACCCACACTCCCCAAAGACTAGCTGAATGCAGAGAGACAGACTGCTGGCCCAGAGGCTCAGTCAAATTTGATTAGGGAGTCTGATCTTGCAAGTGGGCAAGGAGGGGCAGGTGAAGCACCAAAGCGGCAAGATCCCCCGAACTTCTGGAAAGAAACTGACTCAAACAATTTTCGAAGAATCACAGAAATTGAGAGCTGAAAGGTCCCTCAGTGGTCATCTATCCCCAAAGGATAACTCCGGTGCTCATTGTAGCTGTCCTGCCCAACAAGTGATCATCCAGCCTTGGCTTGCAGGATAGGGAGCTTCCTGCCCCCCAAGGAAGCCCCGGCCACTTGGGGCCAGCTCTGCTCGCCACCTGTCAGCTTCTGGCCAAAGAGAACAAGTGTTCTCTTTCTCCTATATCCCAGCCCTTCAGGTGCTTGAAGACAGCATCAGGGCTCTCTGCATCCCCTTGTGCAGGTCACAAATACCCAGCATCTTCAAGTGATATTCTGACTGCTGCTGGCAACAAGGCCCCTCTCCTTAGGGAGCGTCCATCCCGTTTTCTCCCACAGATTGTCTCTTCTCTCATCCCCACCTTCTCGCTGACCTCCCGTCTTTCCCCATCTGCTGGTTGCTTCTGCGCTGGCTACTCACAGCCATGTCCCCCATCCTCACGTGGTCCCTCTATTCGTACCATCTCATCTGGTCTCTCTCTTCTGTTTTGCCCCCATCTTCAAAGGGGCCTCCTCTTCCTTCCTCTGTGGCATGGATCCTATCTTCCCATTTCACCAGCTGCTCCCCACTGCTCCCAGTGATCTCTTAGTTGCCCAATCCAGCGGCCTTTCCAGCATCCTTAGCATTGCTGACATCTCTGAGGACTCTGGTGCTGTCACTCACTTTCTTCTCCCAGATATGCTCTTGTCTCCAGGTTTGGGGACTCTGCCCTTTCCTGGTTCTCCTCCTACCTCTCCGACAGCTTCTTCTCCATCTCCTTTACTGGGATCTTCCTCCAGCTCACAGTCAGTAGCCATGGGGGTCCCCCAACCCTGTCCCGGGTCCTCTTTTCTTCTCCGTCTCTGCTCTTTTACTTGGTGATCTCAGCAGCTCCCATGGATTCAACGGTCATCTCTGTGAAGGTGTTTCTCAAACACACTTCTCCAACCCGAATGTCTCTGCTGATCTCCAGGCCAGCCTTCCAAACCCCATAGGGCCCAACGGAACTGATTACTTTCCCCTCAAGCCCTCGCCTCTTTTGAACTTCTCTGATATTGCCTGAGGGCTACTAAGGTGTCACTTGGGACTTCTCACTCCCTCTCACTCCCATATCCAAGCTGTTTCCTGTCACTTCTGTCTCCTCTGCCACAGCCACCACCCTGGTGCATGCCTCCTCCCCTCCTGGTCACCTGCTGGTTGGTCTCCCCACCTCACATCTCTGCCCCCAGTGCTTTGGCTATCAATCCCCCAAGCACAGGTCTGATATGTCCTCCCCCTCCAATCAAAACACTCCGGTGGCTCCCTATCACACTTGGGGACCCTTCATAAGGTAGCTCTCGCCGACTTTTCGTAGACACGGATGATATTCCTCCAATGTGAGTCTCCATCTTCCATCTTTAGCATTGTCACTGGCTGGCCTCCCGGGCCTGAAACTCTCTCCCTTCTCCTTTCACCTCTTGGCTTCCTCCAAAATCTCAGCTCATGTGCTTTCTTCTGCAAGAAGGCTTCCCCAGTCCTTCCCCTTAGTCTCTTCCCTTTGACAGTATCTCTGATTTATCTATCCTGCACATATCATTTCTGCACAGCCTTATGGTGGTATCAGCCCCATTAGGCTTGGAAGCAAGGACCGTCCTCTGTCTTTCTTTGGCTCCCTGACCCGGCACGAAGGTGTTCAGGAAATACTTATTGACTCTCGTCTTGTCAAATCCATCTCCTCACCAGCCAAGGAAAGTCATACCCGCATGCACAGCCTGTCCCCTTTGCCCCTTCTCCCCATGCCTAGAATGCACCGCCTCCTCCTAGAAGTCCTGGAATCCTTCAAAGCCCAACTGGACGTCCTGCTCCTATGCGAGGCTCTCCTTGGTTCCCTGACCTCTTCTCCAGTTTCTATTGGCCTCTCCCCACACACCAACCTTTCTTCGTATTGATTTTGTCTCTAGACAGTATTCCAAACAGAGGGAAATGTGGAAGGAGCCTTTGGAGCGGGCACCTTACGCGGAGGCACCTTGAGGGGGTCGCCTGGCCACGCTCAGACCTCCTAAGGCAGACGTGCTCTTTCGTTGCCCAGCCCTTGGCTTTCCTGCTGGTAAGGCAGAGAAAACTACCACAAAATGATGGTTTGTGTATAACTGAATTCCTTTCCACTTTTCTGTCCCCTGCTTTGCCTAAGAACGATCTCTGCTCTTCATTCTTCCCATCTGAAAGTTCGGTGCTCAGCACTGAAGCACTGGATGTTTGGGGCTCAAAACTTGTTGGTGACTGACTGACTGACTGAGCACCAGAGCTGTGCTTTGGCTGGAAAGTAGGCAAAGAACCGTCAGCAGAGAAAGGAAGAGGCTAGCTTCGTGCCCCTGACGCCTCTAAAGCAGAGATCAGGGGAACAGGGGTGGGTGGGGCAGCTCCAGCCAGGTCTGGCTTTCATTAGCTCTTGGCAAAGGGGCTGACTGGTTGTTGGGTCACTGTGGTTAGCTGCAATCGGCCCCTGCTGCGCAGCCCACATAACCTCAACTGCAGCTAATGTTGCTGAAGAAATGCTCCCGCTACCCACCATGAATCATGGTTAGTATGGAATAATATAGAAGAAGGAAGCATTTCCTCCCAGGCCAGTCTTCTAGTCTTCATCACATCTGAGGTGGGAGGGCATACCTGATTGACCCAAGTGGGAAAGATGAATGCTGGGGTCCTTGCAGCCCTCAAGGGGCCATCCACAAAATGGCAAGAGAGTGGCGATCTGCATCTGTGGAGGGAAGACCATTCTCATCCTCAATACAGTGTGAGCTCCTTGAAGGCAGAGACTCTCTGCTTTTGTGTTTGTATCTGCACAGGTCACACTTAAGCCAACAAGTAGTTATTAAGCACTGGCGACACCAAAGAAAAGAATAAAACCTTAATAAATCCTTCCTTCCTTCCTTCCTTTGTTCATTCATTCATTCATTCATTCATTTTGTACCAGTTCCTAGGATAATAATAATACCAGTGTACAGGGCTAGAGGACTCTAAGGCTTACAAAGCCCTCTCTATGTATTCTCTAATTTGACCTTCACAAAAACTCTGGGAGGCAAGAGTTCTCATCTTAGGGTGGTAACTAGTGAGATGGAAGGGCACTCAGAGGCCACATCCCTCATTTTACAGATGTGGAAACTAAGGCCTGGGCAGATTCAGTGACTTGTCCACAGGTAGTAACAGAAGCATGATTTGAACTCAGTTCTTGTGACCAACAAGTCGACCAACCCAGACCCTGAAATCTTCCTGTGCACTATTTCTTTCAGGGCAACACTTCTGCAATTATATTCACACAGCAGAGCTGCTTCAGATATTGCTCAGCCGACGGGACCTACCTAACTTCTAGTTTTATGCTAATACATAAGGTGTTTCTGGGATGTGGGAGAAGCCTCCACTTCTGCTTTGGGCCCCCTTGGGGTGTTCGATCAAGGAATTTCAGCGATTCAATGACTTTTCTCCCAGAAATCCAAGTTGTTCATCCTCTGGAGCAGCTGGCTTTTCCAGGTCACAGCTCCACCAACCCTGGGTTAGTGGGCCTGACTTCCTGAAGCCCTCCCCGCCCTGCCCCCAGCTATATCTGGATTTCATCATTCTCCTCCATTCAAAGCACCTGGATTTACTTATTTCATGGAGTCTTCTCCATAGTCTGAGCTAGTTGTGAGAGGCCAGGTCAAGAACCACATCAAAGATCCATCACCATGGAGGGTTTGTGTCTCTTTGATCGACCCAGGGGTTGTGATTTTTTCAGGGGTTCAGAGACAAGGAGAAGCAGGGTTGAACATGGCTGAGTGTCCAAGATTCGAGGTATCTTCCTGGGGACTCAGGTTAAACAAGATTTCTGTCCTTATACTTGAGGTTGTCCTTATACTCAAAACTTAAGGGAATCTATCCATCCATCCATCCATCCATCCATCTGTCCATTCACTCACTCACTCATTTTTCCAATCCCATCAGCCACTGCTTTTCCAACAACAAAGTCAGTAGCTGCATGGATTTCAAGGAAGGCATCAAGAGAGGGTCAATGCCTGGGGTCTGACTTGTTTGTGAGGAGCCTGATCTCACCTGGAGACAATGACAAACCATGGACTTTAATCTGGCCCCAGTGGCCAAATTCATTAAATGAATGAATGAATTCATTAGATCCATCTGCATTATGTAATCACACAATTACCCTTTATTGCTCTCCCATGATTTCCATCTTACATCCTGTCTTCCTCTCAGTGTGCATCCTTTGGCCAAGCCACTTACTATCGTTAAAGCTGCTGAGCGAAGGTCAGGAGGGCAGACATTTCTGGCTCATTCTTCCAGGACAGAATAGTGAGGGCTGTTTGAAGTTCCACTGACCCTCCAGTGAGCTAGTCTGCTCATCTTCTGAAACTTTGATCCCTTGGGTTAATGTGATTAGAGACATGTTAGCATTCATGGAGAGCCCAGAGGGTGCTGTGGGTGAGTCTTTATATGCCATTGACCCCCTTTTCTGGAAGGAAACACACAAGCTCAGCAGGGAGAACTTGGGAGTCAGCTGCCTCTCTTCCCATTTGACAGAGAAAGAAACTGAGGCCTTGAGTGGTTGGCCCAAGGTCAAAGATTGATTGACTCCTGGAGTTAGAGCTGGAAGAGGGCCCTTCATTTTAGTAGAAGGCACTGAGGTTCAGAGAGAAGGATAGCCTGGCCCCTTCACCTGATACGCCCATGATAGAGCAGGGCCCACATTTGGAACTCGGCCCTATCTGACACACACCCTACCTCTTGGCTTAGAAGGAGGCAGGACCTGACCATGGACTGAGACAGGACCTATTCACTGGCCACCTGAGGCTCCACAGCCACCACTCTGACTGTCTCCAAATGTCTACAAACCCTAAGCTGGGAAAGTGCTCACAGTCACCTCCCTCATCCAAGCAATAGTTTTTCCTTGTGCTCAAGCAAGCTCAAGACAGGAAAAACACAAAGGTGAAAAGCCCAAATGAAAAGCCAACTTTATTCTAAAGGATCCCAGAAGTGCCAGTGCCCTTCCAAGCAGACATGGAGCGATGAGGTGCCAAGGTGGACTCACCCCCATACAGCAGGTTTGAGGGGAGGCCATGGAGGAAGTGGTCATCTAAGTTCTGCCTGGGTTTTCCACTGACTTCCACAAGGTACCTTGAGTGTCATCATCTCCCAGGGTGGGCCTCTTGAACAGAGTAGTGTCTAAATAAATGGGTGCTGAACAGCCTTCTCCGGAGGTCTGCCATTTCCAGCTAGATTTCCTGATACAAAGAATATAGTCATGGATTCAGAACTGAAGAGACCCATAGCAGTCATCTGGTCTAACCACCCTCTTCTTTATGGATAAAGAAATGGAGGACAGCTGAGATAGAGACAATGACTTGTCCAAGGTCATATAAGAAAAAATTGTGGGATGATCATTTCAATGGTTGAAGGGATGAAAAAAACATGCATTCTGCATTCCTGCATGCCAAGCACAGAATTAAGATCTGGGGGGAGAAAGAGAGAAGGAAATACCCCTGAGCCCTCAGGAGAGAAACTGAGTCCTTTGTAGAACAAGATAAATCTTCAGTGAGAGGATGGAAGCTCGTTGAGGGAAGGGACTGGTTCATTTATTGTTTCCGTATCACTCATGGTTGGGCTAGAACCTGGTGCAGAGTGGGGCCTTCATTCCTCCTTCTTTCCACCTGTGATAAGATCATTTATTGGGTTGCTCTGAGCCCCCTCCACAGAGGGGTGGGGATGTAGAGGGGATCACAAGGGATGGGAGTCTTAGCTACCTCTCCCCAGCAGTGTACATGCAAACAAATGTGAATTTTAGATTTTTATTTTTTTAAGGTGGATTTTAGATTATTATTTTTTTTAATAGCATAATGAGTAGGGAATTCAGAGGGTAGTGGGAGCTTAGACTCTTCCCATCTTCCCATTCACAGGTAAAAGGACCCAGGCCAGAGAACTCCTCACCACAGCAATAAGTGACCTCTATTTATAACCAAGACTAAGCTGAGTAGGGGAAAGGAGGAAGGGGTTACAGGGAAACTGAGTGTCAGGGTCTAAAAAGGGCATATGGCAAGTGAAGATGTGAAGGGGGACTCAGGGAGCATGTGTGTGTGTGTGTGTGTGTGTGTGTGCACATGTGCATGCACACATGTGTGCTGTGAAATTTTGCCAGATTCTTTACACATCTCCCATTCTCCCCTCCACAATACTGTCTCATTTGAACCTCACATAAATCACGCATTCTTATTCTCATTTGCAGGTGAGGGAACTGTGGCTTGCCCCAGTTCATACTGGTGAACTGCCTTGATGAGTCAGGCAGAATCTGAACCCTGATCTTAGCTCTAAGGTCAGTATGCTATCCACTATCCTGGGCTATCTCATAATGATTCACATTTCCCTGGCATTTTAGGTTTTGAAAAATGCCTTCTTCATAAACAAGCCCGTGAGGAGGCTATGAAAAAGTGTTTGTTGGCCCCATTTTATGAATGGGAAAACTGAGACTCAGAGGTGATGTGACTTGTCCATGGTCATACAGTTAGTTGCTGTCCGAAGCCAATTCAAAATCAGGCGTGTCTCCTAATGCTAAGCCCTGTGGTCTCTCTCTTGCCCCCTGGAAGCTTCCTGAGGGCAGGGCATCGAGCTTCGTCCTAATCTTCCCTGGGGCTTCCTTAGGCAGGCAGGCAGGCAGCATTCTTGAACATTTACTATGTGCCAAGGGGTGTGGGGTGTTTAGGGAGGCCCAGCCCCTTTGGGGAGAGGGCTGCTCATTTACCTTTGGTGCCTACCTGACTCACCCAACTCTTCCTTGGGGCTCCAAGAAGCCGTCCCATGTACACTGACCACACCCTGGTAAAGCTGTCTTAGTGAATGGTCTAGCACAGGCTAAGGGTAACCAACAGGCCTCAGTACCATCAGATAGTTGGGGGGGGGTCTACCCCAAGCATGCAAAGACTTTCCCCAGTGGAATGGGCCAGTGGGAACAATTTATCCCACCAGCCACGAGATGGCTGAACCACTGTGCTGGGCACTGGGCCCTCTGAGGAAGGCAGGACACGGTCCTCGAGGAGTTCATGCTCTGAGGGGGGAGGGGAAGGTATTGGGGGGGGGACTGGGAGAGACTTGAACAGAGTCCTTTAGGAAACCAGGGAGTTAAGAGGCGTTTATGTCATATCCTCGAGCCACTGAAGGTTCCTTGGCATGTTCAGACCTGTATATAAAGAAGCCGGTTGTTACTTCTTTGGGGAGGATGGAATGGAAAGGGGAGGGAATGATGGTCAGGAAAAGCAATCCGGAGGCTGGTGAAGTTGTCCAGGACAGGCAATGACCAGAAGGGGACCTCTAAACTCTGAAAGATCAGGTTTGGATGTCCTATTAGCAAACTGGTAGGGTCCCAAAGCAAGTGACTCACAACAATCAATTAATCAACATTGATTAAGCACCTACTATGCTCTAGGCAATGTGCTAAGGGCTGGGCACTGCTCAGCATCTGCCTGGGGAGCCAAGAACAATCTAGGCTTACTAAGGAAAAGCAGCTTCAGGACTCAGAGTTCTCTCCTCTAACTGAGAACACCATGAGAATGCCACAAAGGTTGGGGGCTTCTAGGTGGCACAGAGCACTGGCCCTGGAATCAGGAAGACCTGAGTTCAAATCCAGCCTCAGACATTTAACACTTACTAACTGTGTGATGTTGGGCAAGTCACTTAACCCCACTTGCCCTGCCTTCCCCCCTTCAAAAATAATAAATAAATAAACAAACAAACGAATGAATGAATGAATAAAAAGAATCCCACAAAGGGGAAGGAAGCCTCCCAGCCGCCAGGATCTGTGAGTTGGCCTTTCTGCCACTCTTACTCTGTTCCAGCCCACTTTTCCCTTGGCTTTGTATGTACTTACACCTACTCATGACAGAGCCTTCTGAAATCACCTTGGTCTCATCAGTCAGTCATTGAACCTTGGTTCCAACAGAGTGGGGTCATTTTGGTCCCGTCTGAGAATGAAGGACAACAACCAACCAATCAACCGACCAACAAACTTGTGGGGAAAATAGGCCCTGGATTGGGGGAAAGACAGTTTTGTATCAGCTATTCCTAAAGAAGTAACCTGCTTCAAAGCTAATTCAATCTGGCCATCTAACTGATGGTACCTGGATCACCAAGGGGAGCCCACCAGCAGGGACTCACAAGCTAGCAAACCACCAGACCCTCACAGCTAGCCCTAGAACCCTGAGGGAGAACACTAGCAATCCCCTGGTGACTCAGTTTACCGGTGTGAGAGGGGCTGAGAGGGTAAGCTCTGAGCATGCATAAACAGACATTCATGGTCCCCAGCCCTACCCTGTGTCAGGCTGACATAGCCTTTGGAAATCTTTATTGCTGCCTGTTCTAGGTAGGCCAAAATGGCCATTTAAAGCCTTGTGTCCATCATCAGGAAACCAGCCCTGACTCATCTGTCCTGCCTGCTCTGTCCCTCCTAGCTCGCCGTTGGCCCCAGGGAAGGGGAGTCATTCTGCTCAGGGATACCTGCCCTAGGGAGGGTGGGTTTTCTGCCATCCAGCCTCCGTAGACCCTTGTCTCCTCTAGCCAGTCACTGGCATTCCTACTCCACCCTGCTAGGGGGCTTTAGCCATGAGTATTCTGAGCAAAAATGATGCCCAGGGAAGCTGGGGAGGAAAATGTCCCAAGTGGGATTTGAAGGCACATTCCACATGGTCCCCCCTCCTCCGGATCCTGAGCTTATTTAAATAAGGCCCCTGCTGTTTGCACCACCAGCTGGGGGCCTTCTCACCTCCCTGAATACTCTCTACTAGTAGATCTGAGGAATTCTGGGAGGGTTATCCTGGGGTCCCTCCCCAGAAAGTCACAGCAACCAGGCCTTCCCTATTGCCTGCAGGCCCCAAGACATGGTACTCTGCCCTTCTGCACTCAGGCAGGCTGGCATACCATGGACCCGGATGGGTACCTGGGCCCTTTGGAGGTGCTTCTTGCTAATGTTCAGGTCAGGGGTCAGGGTCAGACTGGACAGAATCCAGTCAACACATATTTATCAACTACCTACTACAGACAGGTGTCCTGGCAGGGGTCAGCCGTTACCTTGGAGGCCTCCCCATCTAAGCAGGTGATAACTGGGGGGCTGAAAAGTCCCTCAGCTTTCAGTCACACATTCTTTGGGTCAGTGAACAGAACTGAGCATTCTCACACTGGGCCCATTTCACAGGCTGACCCCGACCATTCAAAGGATTCCCACAGAACTCCTGGCTAGTGCAAAGGAACGAAGGGTGAACTCGACGGAGTCAGTGGAGACGAATTCCAAACCTGGATCTGACAGGGGCTTCCTGTGGGACCTTAGGCAAAGGACCCAATGTCTCCGCGCTCTGGACTAAGATGACCTCCGGGGTCCCCTGCCACTCAAGCCTTTCCTTGATGCCTTTCTACACCCCCCGACCATGATCCGCCCCCGAACCTTCCACACGTGGACCGCAGGTATGTTTCTCAGATAAACAGCCTCCCCCACGCCTGCAAATAAAAAAGGTGTGTTTGTGTAAGGGGAGAAAGGAGCGGAGTTCTAATAGCAGGATGCTGACGGTAATCACCAGTCTGGGAAACGCAGTCGTGTGGCAAAAGTACCAATCAGCCTCTCTTTTGTATCCATTTCCAAAGTGAAACATCACCTCCCACGCGGGGCACCTCGGCTCGCTATATCTGGCTGCCGGAGCGGGATGCTGGGCGCCGGCAATGGGGAGGAGGCGGGGCGGGGAGAGGCTTCTCAGAGTGCCTCCTGCCGATCCTTGGGACCCCGTGGGACCCCAGCCTGGGAAAGCGGGCCTCCGTGCCCAGGGCCAGGCGCCACCCGCAAGACCCAGCAGGCTCCCCCTCCGGAGGTCGCAAGCTCCGTGAAGCCAAGACTCGGCGGTCTTGGAGGGCTGCGGGGCACCGGCAGCCAGGCCCGCTTTTGGGGGGGATGTGAATAAACGCGTTCTGTAAAGCTTGTGTGCATGTGCGTGCGTGTGCATGCATTGTGTGCGTGCATGTGTGTGTGTGGGGGGGCCTGTGTGTGTGTGTGGGGGGCTGTGTGTGTGTGCATGCATGTGTGTGTGTGTGTGCATGTATGTGCGTGCGTGTGCAGGCCTGTGTGTGAGTGTGTGTGTGTGTGTGTGTGTGTGTGTGTGTGTGTGTGTGCACGCCAGAGACCTGAGTGCATGCCCCTTCTCAGGATACTTGGTCTCAATGATCACCCTTATTGGACTAGAAGCCAGGCTGAGTCCGAGTCAGGGTTTTTGCAGTCAAACCTGGCTCTGCTTCTTCCTGCTCATCTTTGCACCTCAGTTTCCTTGTAAGCAAAGGAAGGGAGCTTGCTTCAGGCTCGGGGTCTGTGAGGGCTTCTTTCCCTCTTACTCCCTCCTGAACCCTTTGAGGCCTGGCTTCTTAACTCTTCACCCACCAAAACTCTGTTTCCCAAATTCCCAGTGATGTCTCCATGGTTCCATCTCAGGGTCTTTTTTTCTCTCCTCCCCTTCTCCCCCTTTCTGCTGCATCTGATTCCTGAATGTTCCCTCTTCTCTGAGCTTTCATGACACCATCCTTTTCCTTATTCTCTACCAGTCTAGACGCTCCTTATCACCTCCTTTGGTGTTGCAGGAGTTTCATGTCCCCTACCGAAGTTCTGCCCTGGGCTCTCTCTCTCTCTCTCTCTCTCTCTCTCTCTCTCTCTCTCTCTCTCTCTCTCTGTCTCTCTGTCTCTCTGTCTCTCTCTGTCTCTCTCTCTCTCTTTCTCCCTCTCTTTCCTCTCTCTCCCTCCCTCCCTCCCTCTCTCTCTCTCTCTGTCTCTGTCTCTCTCTCTCTCTGTCTCTCTCTCTTTCTCCCTCTCTTTCCTCTCTCTCTCTGTCTCTCTGTCTCTCTCTCTCTGTCTCTCTCTCTCTTTCTCCCTCTCTTTCCTCTCTCTCCCTCTCTCTCTCTCTCTCTCTCTCTCTCTCTCTCTCTGTCTCTCTCTCTCTCTCTGTCTCTCTCTCTCTTTCTCCCTCTCTTTTCTCTCTCTCTCTCTCTCTCTCTCTCTCTCTCTCTCTCTCTCTCTCCTCCCCTCTCCTCTCTCTGTCTGTCTCTTTCTCTCTCTCTCTTTCCTTCCCTCTCCCTCTCTCTGTTCTCTCCTTATAGGCTTCTATGAGTTTAACCATAATCTCTGTATTGATAACTCTGAGATCTATTCTGCCTAGCCTGAATCACACCCCTCCCCCCATAACTTCAGTGCACTGTCAAGCCAAGTCAGTAAGCAATTATTAAGCACCTACTCTGTGCAAGGCCATGTGCTAAGCTCATCATTGGCTGCATGTCCCAGAGATGTCTCAAACTCAACAGGTCTGATGCTAAACCTATCACCTTCCCCCCAGTTCAGTGAATTACAGTGGCTTTAGTTTTGCAGCCATTGGCTAAAGCCCAATAACAACAGAGCTGAATTGAGATGGGCTGAAAGAATGAGGCTGACTCCTGGGCCTAGGTGTGGGCAGCTGGCTAGCACCATGGTCCAAATGCTAGGCCTGGAGCCAGGAAGATCTGAGTTCAAATACAGCCTCAGACACTTACTATCGGTGTGACCCTGGGCAAGTCACTTCACCCTGTTTGCCTCAATTTCCTCCTTGTAAAATCTGCTAGAGAAGGAGGTGGCAAACTAGGCCCACATCTTTGAAAGGAAAACCCCAGACTCGGTCATGAAGAGTTGGACCTGACTGCAATGACTAACAACCAAGTGTGCCTAACGTTTCAAAGAAGAGATTTAGGCTGAAGGGAGGCCGTCAAGCTCCAGTAACACCTTGAAGAGGAAGCAAGGAGAAGAGGTGAGGCCTGAGGCAATGTTAGGCTCCCTCTACCCTAACCACTGACCACATCATTGGAGAGACTGAGCTGGCAGTAGCCAGTGCATCCAGCCTGGAGCTGAGGGAGAACAAACTGGGGGTGTCAGGACTTTTCAAGGCTCTGGGACTCTGGGCCCAGCAGAGAGCTCGGGGGCAGCTGCATGAGACAAGGGCTTCCAGTAATTAGGAGCCATGAGTTGTCCCTTTGTCACATGCCCATTTCCCCCTGAACTCTGTATGCATGTGCAGAGAGTGTGTTCCAGACTCCTGTGTGGGTTGATTTTGTATCAACTGTTTTTAAACCACCTTAGTAAACCCTCCTTTTGAACAACTGATTTACTTTGCTTAACTAGCTGATGACCATTGAGGAGCACACTGGATAGGGGCTCCTGTGCTATAGAACTAGAAAACCAGCCCTAAGAACCTGGAAGGGAGAAGTGGGGCCTGCCCTTCCCTCTGGGGACCTGACCAGTGGGAGGTGTGTGTGTCAGAAATGTAGTGAGGGGAGAAATGGCAAAATTTGGCAGCTGATTGGAGGGGCTGTGGTGGGGGAGGGAGAGAAATCAATAGAAATACAAGATTATGAATCTAAGAGACTGGGAAGATACCAATGATAGAGCAGGGATTCAATAGGGTTGAGCCAGAAGGGATCTAAGGGGCCGTATAGTCTTAGGTCATACAATAATAGATAATGAACTAGGAAAGAAAGACCTTAAGACCTCAAAGTCCAAACTCCCCATGTTTTCAGAAGAGGAAACAGAAAAGGGGACATGGCTTCTCCAGAGCCACACAGAATGGTACAGTCAGGCTTTACTCCAGGTCCCACACTTGGTCCATTCTGCCCCAAGAACATAACAGGTGTTAGGTTTATAATCCATTTATTCAACAAACATTTACCAAGGACACACTATGGGCTGGACCCCATAAGGGATTAAAGAGTTAATTTTTCCTAGTCCCTGCCCTCATAGAGATTACAATCTAGAAAGGAAGACTCGTATATTTGTTCACTGATCAAGCATTAATTTAGCAATTGTTAGATGGAAGGCATTATGCTGGGCACTGGGAGTACAAAGATGAACGTGAAAACTATGCCTGCCCTCAGGGAGGTCACATTCTGATGAAATAAAATTGTTGTGAACACAGTTTTCAAGGTCTTTTTCTATACCAGACCTTTCCCAATCCTTCTTCCAATTCCTCATGCTCCCTAATCACCTTGTATTTATGTTATTCCCCTCACCCCAGTACACAGTTAGATGAAATCTCTTTTGAGGTCAAGGATAGTTTTTGCTTTTGTCTTTGTACTCCTGGGGGCTAGCACAGTGCCTAGTACATAGTAGGCATATAATGCTTGCTGATTGATTAATTGAACACTAACAATAGAGAAATGCAAACCACTGTGTCATATCCCCTTGCTTCTGGAAAATGGATAAATATGGGAAGACTCAGACTGGAGGGCTCTGAAAAGGCAGGCACATGAATGTGGGGGTTCGAGTGGGGGTGCTCTAGACTGCTCCAATTCTTCAAGACAAGAGCTTGCTAATCCACGAGAAAAGATATTAAATCAAAGCTAAGTTAATATCTGAAGAGAAAGCAAACGAGATCAATTAAAACCACGCCATTGCCATTTGATCTTCATTATTGTTCCAACAATAGTGAAATCATGGGGTTTTCCCCCAAGACTGAACATGCACACAGCTATTTTATATGGGGGCTAGATCCATGAACAATTGGACATAGTTCTTGGCCATCACTCTTATTTTTTTACTTAGATGTTCTCCCCCCACCCATCCCCACCACATTTCTTGACTCTTTTATGGAGGCCTGTTTTTCCTCCTCCTCCCCCTCCTCTTCTTCCTCTTTCTCTTCAGAGGCTGACCAAAGCATCTCCACGAAGAGCTGAGAAGTGCCCTGTGAACAAAGAATATAAACTCAGGAGAAGCCAAGTTATTCATCTATGAGGTCCCTGACCCTCAGAGCCTGGCAAAGAACTGCACCTAAGGGTATGAAAACTCCACAAACAGAGAAAAGACTTCCTGTAACCAAGAACTCTTGAATTTGCCCTTTGGCCACATGTACTTTCTAAAATGAAGCGAACTCTCCCCAGGCACCTTGTGTGTGAGAGAGATATTGCCTACCATGTGATGGAATTTTTCTGTAACTACAGTCTTTATTGAGCATGTTTAGCAAATACCTTTCCTGAACTCAAAATTAACTCTGGCTGATAGTCAGTAGCTGGGAGTACTGCAGTGGGGGCTCATGAATGACATTAGAAACTTTTTTTTTTTAAGCAATTGGGGCTAAGTAACTTGCTCAAGGTTACACGCCTAGTCATTATTTATGCGTGGGGGCTCATTTTCTGAGGCCGGATCTGATCTTGGGTCATCCCAACTCCGAGGCTGATGCTCTTACTCACTGCGCCACCTAGCCGCCACGACATTAGAAACTTTGCCTCCTCTGGGTTCCCCTTGAAACTCTGAGGGGAGAAGTCATCAGAACTCTGTGTAATATCCCCTTGGATCTGGCCACTGCTGGGAAAGGGAGTTAGGGTATTAGCCCTGGAAAGGCAGCTCTAAAAGTATCATAGGCTGAGAACTGGAAAGGAATCTTACCAGTCATCCAGCCCACCCCTTAATTTTACACTAGAGGAAACTGAGCCCCAAGGAAGTTCGGTGACTTGCCCAAGGTCTTCCAATAGTATGCCTGATCCAGGCCTTGAACCCAGGTTCCCTGAGCTGATAGGTAGCCTCCCTCATTGGCTCCAGGCTACGATGTGAGCACAAACCCCTTTTCACCATTGGGGTTCACTTACCCCAAAGAAGCCCCATCTTACCCTTTTGAGCTCTCCAGGGTTTCTATCACCAGCTGAGCAACAGTCATTTGGGTCATCGAGTTAAAGCCACCATTGACATAACCTAAAAAAATCCTTTTTACAGAGGAGAAACTTAAGTGCTGCAGAGGGGGAACAGTTGGCCCAAGGTCACATGGGCAGTAAGTGGCAGAATCGAAATTTGACTCTAAGCCCTAGGAATTCAAGGTCAGTTCTCTTCCCAGTGACCCCTGTTCCTTGGTACAATCCCAGGGTAACTGATTTAGAGCCAAAAGGGTCTTTAGAAGCCACCTTGTCTAATGTCTTTATTTATTAGAGATAAGGAAACTGAGGCTGAGGACGAGCAGGGATGGCCAAGCATCAGAGGTGGGTCCATGGACTCCAAAGCCAAGTCTCTTTCCATTGCCCTGCACTGTCCTCAGCTCAGAACATGAGGGAGGAGTCCCAGTGAGCCTTGTGCTAGCCCTTCCTCTTCTCTGCCCACCCCAACTAAAGGAATCTCTTTTCACCCTGCTTCTGCCTCTGAGCTCTATGAACAGGCTTCCTGCACCGGGTAAAAGGCCTTCCACCCATCATTGGCTTCTGCAGGGTCTCCCTCGCCTATAGGAATAAGTAGTAGGCCTGGTGTTGGCAACACCTATGGTAATCTCGCTGACACTGACTCCCAGGGATGGCTTCCATTGTGAACCAGATGGACCCTTTGCCCCTCTGGCTCACGGACCATTCGGTGAGCTGACAGGCTCCAAGGACAGATGGAGGGCCCCAGGCACAAATGAAGCTGAGTTCAGTCAGAAAAACTTTCCCAAACAAAGGGTTGTAGCAGACGCAACCCCACAGGGACTAGCGCTGGGGAGTGGGAAGCTGGGGCCTAGTCCTCCCTGCCCCAGCCCCAAGGTCAGTGTTGAGTCATTCAGCACCATTGTGAATGGAGGAAGGTCAAGGCCCCCAGAACCATGCCTTCTTTTAGTTGGAGGAGACTGAAGAGACGCAGGAACAGCTACTGATGAGCAAGGATTTGCCTGACACAGTTCTCCCAACAGAACATGTCTGCACAGAGGAAGAACAAGGAACCCCCACAACGGCCAGGGCAGGGGGAGATGGAGGTTCCTGAGGGGAGAAGAAAAAGGTGATGGCTTTCAGGCTCCTCAGGGCCATCAGTGAAAATGATGCCATCCAGGAGATGCCAACAAACGTATAGCAAACCCCTGTCATGTGCCTGATGCTGTACTTGGGGCAGAGGAAAAAAAAACAATCCAGTCCCTCAAGGAGCATGCAGTTTACTCAAATGAATGTTTACACTGGACTAAGACCAAGGCAAGAGCAGTTTGTAAGGAAACCAGGTTGATGCAATAGTAAAGGAGGGAGGGAGGGAGGAAGGAAGGAAGGAAGGAAGGAAGGAAGGAAGGAAGGAAGGAAGGAAGGAAGGAAGGAAGGGAGGGAGGAAGGAAGGAAGGAAAGAAGGAAGGAAAAAGGGAGGGAGGGAGGGAAAGAGGATGGAGTCATATTTGGGAGGACCTTAAATGCCAGAATAAGGATCACTTTATCTTCTCAGATGATAAGTTTGAATCCCGCCTCAGCTGCTTAGTAGCTATAGTGACCCTGGGCAAGTCACTTTAATGCTCTATGGTGCCACTCTGCAGGCCGTTCTAAGTCTGCCATTGAGGGTGATGGACCCCCCGCCAGGGCTGGGGCCAAGCAGGGCAGCATTTGCTTGGAGTGCCCAGACCCCATGGCTTCGCTGGCCAGGCTCCAGTGTTTCAGGAGCTCCCTAGGTGACAGGCACTCTGGAAGGACTCTTATTTTTCACCCCAGCCTCCTTCTCCACTTGTCACACCTACTGTGCACCAAGTGCTTTATGTTATTATCCCATTGGACCCTCACAATGACCCTACAAGGTGGGTGCTGTTATCATTCCCATTTTACAAATATGGAAACTGAGGCAAACAGAGGTTGAGTGATTTGCCCAAGGTCACACAGCGTGTACGGGTCTGAAGCTACCTTTGCACTCAGGGCAGGGCCCTAGTCACTGTTCACTGACCCATCTCACTGCCCACCTGACTCACTCTTTTATTTAAGATTAGAAGCCGTCTCAGCTAGCTTACAAGATCTGAGCAAGCACCCCCTGCCAAACAATTTGGGGTTTTTATAACTTCCAGTGGGTTGAAACATGTACCCCATGCTGTACAGCATCAAAGGTTCAGAAAGGTCTACACCACATGCAGATAAACATGCTTCGGAGGCAGCTGGGGGAGCCACAGTGCACAGAGGGTCAGACCTGGAATAAAGAAGACGAGTTCAAATCCCACCTCTAATACTTACTTGCTGTCATTCCACCTCTGCCTGCCTTAGTTTCTTCAACTGTAAAATCAGGATTATAACAGGATCTGCCCCAGGGTTGTCTTGGGGATCAGGTGGGATATTTGTAAAGCCCTTAGCAGGTGCCCAGCATGGGCATGCAGGAGGCACCTAATGAGTGCCTGATCCCTTCCCAGTGGCCTGGGCACTCACATTATCTAAGCTCCCGTGGAAAACCTAAGGGCAGGAATGCTGGACTTGGGAAAATGACTGATTCCTCAAAGGTGCTTGACAGAAGCATGGTCTCATGAAGAATCAAAGAAAGCATCAAGATATCTTGAACTTGGTGCCAAACTATGTAAGACAAGAGACTAAAGAACAAATAAGTCATGTTGTCAATTTTCATTTAAAATATGTAAAAATTCTTCAAGTTGATTGTTTAAGTCGATAAATGGAATTCGCTTTCTTGGCCCTTAGTAAATCACACATGACTGTAAAAACGAAGTCTTATATTCAGGGTCAAAAAGCCAACTCACAAGTATGAAAAACATACGGATATAAAATATGAATGAGTATATGAGTATATAAAATGAGGAATGTGTATCTGGGGATCAGTTTATCTGAGAAATATTGGGGCTGGGGGAGGCTCCATATGAGCCTACTGGGATGGGCAGCCTGGAAATCCAGCGCCATCTTGGGCTGCGTTTAGAGAGACACAGTGATGGCCCTTACCAGCACCCTGCCTGGAGCGCTGGCTTCAATCACTTCCAGCAGAGCCCCAGGAATCCAAGGAGCCTCCACAAGGAGCCAAGAGCCTGGAGCTGAGGCCAGAAGAAAATTGATCAGGACTGGGAGAAGAGAAGACTCTGGGGGACTTGGGAGCTTGGGAGTGAGATGGCACTGGAGACCCAGCTTAGGCTTGCCCTGCTCTGCCCTAGAGAGCTGAATGGGGAGCCCTATGTGGGAACTCCAAGGAGGTAAATTGAGGCTTGATGTCAGATTAGCCATTAGACATATCTTAAAATGGAATGGGTTGGGGAGAGAGGCGGGAGGGCTTGAGGCAGTAGCTTGGATGGCCACTCATTGGCAAGGCTGAAGAGGGGATTCAGAAGGTGGTCCCTAAAGACTCTTCCAGTTCTGAGCTGGTGTCTGGGAATAGGACAAGATCACAGCTTTTTGTGCCCGACTCTCCAGCCTGTGAAGAGAGCTCGATGAGCATTTCTGGCTTCCTCCCTGACTTGGGTGGGGTTTAGGGCCACACTCCATTCCATCCAGAAGGTCTTGGTGCTACATCTATTTCTTTGGTGGGAATGAAGACCTGAAAAATGAGAAATCAAACAACCAGGGAATCCATGTGAACTGAGCCTCTACCAAGGTGAGGCCCTCTGGGGCAGGTGGAGAGGAGCAAGGCATGAGCCCTGAGTCCCCGGAGGCTCCCCCAGGAGAGGGTCATTCAGAGAGTGATTCAGCACAGGACTGTGCAGGGCTGAATAGAATGTCTATCAGATACTGGCAGGAACTGGGCTGGCTGCCAGCACCCAAGTCTTTCAACAGGGCTGACTCATGGAACTAATCAGATCTATCCAGACTGAGCCCCCTCCTAGGACCCTCAGCCAAGACTTCAATGACAATAATTCACCTATGTGACTTTAAGGTTTACAAAGCTGTTTCCCCACAACAGTTCTCTAAGGTGGGCAGATATGAAGCCCATTTCACAGATGGGGAAACTGAGGAGAAGGGGCAATCAGAAGTTAGTTGGAACCCAATTATATTGTCTAGACTAGTAATATTTAAAGGAGCAGATAAATATAATTCTAGCTGAGGAGAGCAGAGCAGTGACTTGTGGCCCCACAGCCCTCTTCTGCTCCTGGCAGGAATGAGCATCTCCCTTGGAAAAGAAGGATGGGGGAGAAGAGGCTGGAGAGGCCTGTTGTGCCTCCCTTTGAGTTGCACAAGGCCCCCACCCCAGTGACCCCACCCCATGGTCAGGTTGGGGGGGGGCAGTACCTTGCCATCCAAGGGGCCTCTCTCTTCCCATGGGACCCACTCTCTGTAGAGAGTCAGAGCCCAGGCTTGCTCCAACACCGCTGCCCTTTCCATCTTCACTAAGCACCACAGCCGCCCCCCCCCCCCCAAGAGTGAGAAGGAGCGCATGTTCCCATGATGCCTCTGACCATGACTGGCCTGCCCCAGCTCCATGCAGAAGGCAACAAGGCACATTCCTCCCTCTTCTCTGGAGCAGGGCTTGAGGGTTATGCAACACTCAGTCTTCTCTGTCCTTGCTGTTTACATTGCTGAGGTCACTCTGTTGTTTCCCTGGTTCTGCTTCCTTGAGTCTGCATCACGTTATGTAAATTTGCTTTTCTGAATGCTTGTCTATGAAGTTTTTATACAGAAAACCTCATGTACTGGCAGATTGGACTCCATCCAAGGAAGCTGGTCAGGGCATGTCACATTACCCTGAGTCTAAAGCTGGGAGGGGCCTTAGATACTGCCTGATTCAACCTCTGAGGGCCAGGCAGGTGAAGTCATTGGTCCAGGGTAAAGCAGGTAACAGAAGGAAGATTTGAACTCAGATCCCTCTGACACCAAGTCAGTCTTCTTTCCATCCTTCCATGCCAAAGAGTGCTTCTCTTACGATCCCCTCTGGAAGGGCCTTTGGGAAGCAAAAGACTATCTTCCTGACACCAAACCAATGCTTGCTCCCCCCCCCTTTTTTCCTCCTTCTCTTCCTCCTTCCTTCTTTCCTTCCTTCCTTCCTTCCTTCCTTCCTTCCTTCCTTCCTTCCTTCCTTCCTTCCTTCCTTCCTCCCTCTCTCCCTCCCTCCCTTCCTTTCTTCTTTCCTTTCTTCCTTCTTTTCTTCCTTTTTTCCTTCCTTCCTCCCTCCTTTCCTTTTTTTCTTCTTCCTTCTTTTCTTCCCTCTTTCTTCTCTTCCTGTTTCTTCTCCTGGTTCTTCTTACTTTTTTGCATCTGTTTATACAAATCCTCCCACATTTCTCTGAAATCTTTATAATCATCATTTCCCTTTCACCCCATGAGGATACAACAATTTTCTTAGCTATCCCCTAATAAAGGGGGGCCCTCTTTGTTTTGTTTTTTCTTCTTCAGCTTTCCTCCAGTGCCCAGTTGGCCCTTGTGAACACTTGTGGACATCTCTGAAGTGACAGCCTTTCTCCTCTCTGTGAGCCCTGCCCTTCTCACCCAGGCCTCCTCTAGCTGCCTTGATGTTTACTATTCTCTGGCTAGATTGCAGGCAAGGGGCAAGGACCCTGGGTCACTGAACTTTTGTTTTTGTATTTCCCCCAGGGCCTGGACCAGTCCTCTGCATTACTGCTGGCAGTTCATTTCAATTCACCCAAACCCCCCTTTATTAAGTGGTTAGAATAAGAAGCAAGACAGTGTAGTGGGTAGAGCTCTGACCTTGGCAACAAGAAGATCCAGGCTCAAGCCTTACTTGTGCCACATTCCCACTCCCTGACCCTGGACAAGTGACTCTACTTTTCCATGCTCCCGGCAGCTCAGGAGGACTCTGGGTTGCAAAGGAGTCAGTAATCTGCCCGGACAGAGAGAGTTTTAGCACTGGGAAACCGTGAGTCCAGGACCAAAACAAACAAACAAAGGAACATTCAGGGCATGAAGTTCAGCACTGATGGAGCCAGGGAGGGCAGAGGCTCCCATCCTCCTGAGAGAAGAGGAAGGGTTGAATGTACAGACAAAGACTGTTGGCACCAAGCCAATGTAAGAGGGGAGGGAGCAATGGGGGGTGCCAACACCCCCCCAGGGTGGAGCTGGCCTCCCCAGGGGAGCCAGTGGAGCATCCTCCCTTCTCAGGAGGTTTTTCCTAGTGGGCCCCTCATCCAAAAGTGCCCTTCCTCCCCAATTACCTTTCTTTCCCCAACACACACCTTATATGTGCATAGATTTGGTTGGGTTTGGTTTTCTGCATGTCATCTACCTTCTTAGAATGCAAGCTCCTTGAGGGCAGGAGCACAGTGCTTGGAACACAGCTAGTGTTGCCTGAATGAATGAATAACCGTGCCCAGAGCAAGATCTGAATTGGAGCAGGGATCCACATGGGTGGTGAGGTCTTTCAGATGCTCCTGTTTATAGATGGTCTTGGACTGAGGCACCAAGCCCTGCAGTGCTGTGGGGCCTCCTCAAAGGGTTCAGCCTCCCTCCCATACCCACACAACACAACACAACACACGAAGCCTGAATGTTTGCAATCTGTTCAGTTTTGTCTTTCCCCCAAACCCACTGTAACAACCCAGCCTACCATGAGCAGCTTACAACATATGGTGTCCCCTTGCTCCCACATCCACTCCCACCCTGCCCCCAGCACTATAAAACCCTTCCAGTGGGCTCCTTTTACCAAGGTAAGTATTCAGTTTATATAACAGAATTCCAGACATGGAGTCAGAAAGATATGGATTCCAATTCTGATACTTCTGGTGCTTGTTATATGATTGTTTAACCTCTCTGAGCCTGTCTCTTCATCTGTAAAATGGTCATATATATAGCACCTCCCTCTTGGGGTTTTTATGAGGATCAAATGACCTGAAGCCCCTGTAAACTGGAAAATGCTTGAAGGGAACTCCTACTGTATCAGTCTTAGCTATTGTCCTAGGGGCCAGAGTGAGGGAAAACTACAAGACAGCTTTTGAATGGACCAGGAGGAAGCTCCCCAGCATGGCAGGCTATCCAGAGAAGAGCATGGAGAAGAATGGCAGAAGGCTTCAATTATTCAGATCTATTGTGTGCCAGGTTCAGCCCCAGGCCTTGACCCAGAAGAAGGTACACAAACTCATCATGTTAGGGGCCACTTGAGGAAGAAATCCCAGGAAATGGGGGTGAAGCGGTGGGGTGGAAAGGAGGAGAACCTTCAACGTGCAAGCCCTCATGCTGGCATACCATCTGCCAAACTGCAGAGTTCAGCTCTTTCTCCTTCCTCACCCCTCTGCCACAGCCCTGTCCAAATGAAGAAGAGGAATGGCATATTGGGAAAAAGATTGGCATTACCTATAGCTAGTACAAGTCACACACACACACACACACACACACACACACACACATATACACACATGTAATAGGTATTAGGTATGTATATATATATATGTTTTATATTTGTATGTATATATATAAGTACTTATACACATATATGCATATGCACACATCTACATACCAATACTTATTCCCAAAGAACTGTTTTCAAAAGAAGAATTGTATATGACCACATGAAAACACGCTCCAAATCCTAGTAGGAAGGAAAATATAAATTAAAAAACTCTGAGACTTCAAGTCCTACAAAGGGGCCAAGGTGACCCAATATGGTGCCCACCATTCAGGGTCTAAGTACTTGAGGGTGCAGGCACTTCAGGACATCATTGGGGGATCCAGGAAGGGGTCCTACTCTTCTGAATTTCAACAAGAATTTTTTGAGAAAAATGATCAAACAGCACATCCACTTTGACCTGGGATCCCATGCCTGGCCACAGGCCCCAGGAAGGTCAGAGCACAAATTCTCCGTTACATGAAAATTCAGAGCAATGCCAGTCTCTGGCAGTAAAGGATGGGAAACCATGGAAAGGACCAGAAAGCTATAGGGTCACTGCTCATCAAGTAGGGAATGACTGAAGAGTGTGATGGGATGTGATATCATCCAGTACAAAACGAAGGACGTGAGGATTCAGGAAGAGGCGAGAAGATTTGTATGAACTGATGCAGAGGAAATGAACAGTCAGGAGATCTGGGAGACGTGAGGTACAGCGGGGAGCGCTCTGACCCTCGAACCTGGGGCTGTCCACTTCATTACTTTTAAATTGAAGGCACTGGATTGGCCACCTCTGGGGTCCTCTTCTGGCTCCTGATCAGTGCTCCTAAATAATGTGCCAATGGGCAGATACAATGACTACAACAGTATAATTTGCTGTTGTTCTGTCATTTTTCATCTGTGTCTAATGCTTCATAATCCCATTTGGTACTTTTTTAGTAAACATACTAGAGCAGAAGCCATTTCCTTCTCTGGCTCATTTTACAGATAAGGAAACTGAGGCAAACTGAGTGAAGTGACTCCCCCAGGGTCACACAGCTAGGAAGAGTCTGAGCCAGGGTTTGGACTCAGGTCTTCTATCTACTATACAACCTAATTAAAAGATTGCCAAAAGGAAGTTGCAGCCTAAAACACTGAATAACCAGTGAAGGTCATCAAGGTCACCCAGAAGAAAGAAGCGTACACGTGTGACTCCTCCGTCATCAGATGTGCTCACAGCTCCGGGGGCTCTTCTTCACTCCTGTTCTTTGTCAGAAGAGAGGGTTCATTTTGGAGGTAGGGGTTGAGACTACAAGCAATGAAGATATATTTAATTTTAAAAACAAGCTCTTCCTAACGAATTAGGGTAGACACCCAGGCCTCTTCCGCACATTGGCCAAAATGGACTAAACCTCTCTCTCTGGGTGAAAGCTTTCCCTTCTGCCTATGGGGCATCACGGGCCCCCTGGGACTGGGCCAAGGCCACCTCTCTCCAGCCATGTTTTGCCCATGGTGGATCTGCTGATAGAGGGAACGTAGCTGACCTCTGCTGAGTTCTGCCAAGCAGGAGAAGGCTGCTCATCTCCTGCTGCATCCCTGGGCTCTCAAGTACCTGGGCATCTCTTCTTGCCACCCCTGAAACACTGATGGAGGGAGACAGAGTGGACATTATGGCTCCAGTTTTCCAGAAAAGAAGACTCAGGCCCAGAGAGGTTAATTCAAGGTCATGGAGTTGGCAAATGGCAAAGCAAATGAGAACCCAGTCTCCCTCTGTGATCTTTCTGGGCTCAAGCTCTACCCACAGCCACACTAACAAGAAGGTACTGTTTTCTTGAAAACCTTTTTTTTAAGGGACAACATGACTTCTAATTAAATGCAACTAATTAAAACGAGGGCCTGAGTCATTTGAAACTAAACGCAGGCAGTAGGCAAACTTCCCACACACTCCATAATAAATATACTTCCAATCTCCCTAGGAGCAGCCTTGGTTTGGTTCCTGGGCCTCCTTGGAGACAAGTCATTCAGAGCAAATGGCAAGGAAGGTGATTATCTCCAGAAAGTGTCCTTCCAGCGAAGCTCCTAGAGCTAGCAGTTGCAGCCCAGCCCCTGACTTTGCCTCAGCTTCTGCCTGCAAAGAAGCAGCCCCAGAGGGGGCCGCCCAGCCCACCCACCTAAGTCCTGCCTGCTGATGCCTCTTGTCACTCCCCACAGAGACTGCAGGATGAATTTCCCTGATCTGACCATGGTCACTCTGCACCTGGAACAGCATGCACGTCTGGGTTCCGAGTTCTAGGAAAGGCAGAGACTGGGCACAGGTCCAGAGAAGGGCACTCAAACATTCCAGAGGATGGAACAAATCCTGAACAAGGATGAACTGGGGTGATTCAGCCTTGTCTGTCTTGGCAGACATATGCTGAGAGAAATGGGCTGTGGGGTATTTAATCATTGGGGGGATAGTGGGAGTAAGCACCTGGAAGAAGCCCAGTGATCAGGCCATCCCTGCTGCCTGTGAAGAAGCCCCCAGACTGGCCTGCTCATCTTCCCACCTTTCCAGCCACTCCTTCTCAAGCTCCTTTTGCCCTTGGCCCTGTATCGGGGACTTGTAAAACCTGCCTGACTGTGTGCCAGTGGGAGCTTTGGCTGAGTTCCTGTCTGAGGGGCAGCACCATGCAGGGCTTGAGGGCCTTCTCCTTTCCTCCCCCTTTCGGCCATGTGCCCCTCAATGTGAACCCCATTCTTTGGTCCTTTTGTTCATTCTTTTCTGTTCTAGGGGAAATCAATCAGTAAACACTGATTAAGCCCTACTTTGTTTCAGGCATTGTGATAAATGATGGAGATACAAAAAGACACAAAGGACAGTCCCTACCCTCAAGGAGCTTCTAATCTAATGGGGAGACAACATGCAAACACATGTAGACAAAGCAACCCAAGTACATGATAAACAGGAAGTGATGAACAGAAGGAGGCCCTGGAACTGAGAAGGGCTGGGGAGCTTCCTGGAGGAGGAATCCAGGGTAGTCAGCGGTCAGAGTGGAAGGAACAAGGCCCAGGCCTTGTGGCGGGGGAGGGGAGGGTGGCCAGAGAGGATGCCCAGCATGTCTCACCCATGGCCAGGAGGCCGGGGCCATGGAATCCAAGTGTTGGTGAGTAAAACATCAAAAGGTTGGAAAGGGGGGAGAGAGTAGGGGATGAAAGACCCTGAAGGCCAAACTGAGTCTTTTGTGTTTGATCCTAGAAGTAATAGGGAGCCACTGGAGTTTATTGAGAAGGGGGTAACACAGTCTGGCTGCACTTTAGGAAAATCACTTTGGTGGCTGAAGGCAGGACAGGCTGGAGCCAGGAGAGACTTGAGGCAGGCAGACCTCTCTCCCCCACCTATTGTCATAGTCCAGGTAAGAAGGGAGAGAGTCTGTACCAGGGTGGGGACAGCATCAGAGGAGAGAAAGGGACATATTAGAGAGGTGGTGCGGAGGTGAAATGGACAGACCTTGGTGCCATATTGGATCCCGGGGTGAGAGAGAGTAGGAGTCCAGGGTGACTCCTTGGGTGTGAGCCTGAGGGCCTGGGGGTGGGAGTTCCCTCCATAGTGCTAGGGAAGGTAGGAGTGAGGAAAGGTTAGTGCCCAGATCCAGCACCACCCCCTTCCTGGGGTGTGGATTAAGCTATTGCACAAGCTCCCAAGCCTTGTCAGACCTACTGGCCTCAAAGTGCTCTTGGTGATACATGTATGAATAAAGATTCCATAAGGAGTAAGTCAGGATCCATTTCTAGGATTTAGACTTTAAAGTCTGGATTAGAGACTGAAGGACACAGGCAGTGTTTTCATCAGTGTGGTAAATCAAAGGCAAGAACATCTCTCTAAAGAGAGATATAGAGGGCAGAAGCCATTCGCTTTGGAAAGTGGCATTGGACAATAAGATGTGGGTTTTTAAACCAGGCTGGATCGCTAATCCATCCATATTGTAGAGCCATTATTCCTCAAGAACTCTTGGGAAGGGAGATGGTGCATCTAAGGAGAGTATGTGATAGATTATAGACAGATTAACTAGATACATAGATAATGGATGGATGGGTGGATAGATACATAGAAGCATAGACACACAGAAACATACATAGATACATAGGAACATAGATATATAGATAGATACATAGATATAAAGAAACATAGATATGTAGATAAATACATAGAAATATAGATAGATACATAGATACAAAGATATATAGATAGATACATAGAAACAGACACATAGATTGATACATAGACACATAGATACATAGAAACAGATGCATAGATACATCGAAACATAGATACATATATAGATACATAGATGCATATACAAATACATAGAAACATAGATACATAGACACATAGATAGACACATAGATATATAGAAAATAGATACATATATAAATACACAGATACATACATAGATATATAGATAGCTACATAGAAACATAGATATATAGACAGATACACAGAAACAAAGATCTGCAGATATATAGCTGGAAACATAGACAGATACATAGACAGATAGGAGGATGCCTGAGGGTGGGGCTAGAGAGAATTTAGAGAGAAAGAGACATTTGCCTGGAGACCTGCAGAACTGACCCAGAGGACTTGATGCTGCAAATGCATGGAGAAGACTGCCCACACACACCTGCTAAGCCCCTTAGAACAACAGCTGGCATTCATACAGAGCTTTAAGGCTTGCAAAGATTTTACAAATATTATATCATTTGATCCTCAAAACAACCCTAGGAGGTGGGTGCTATTATTAACCCCATTTTACAGATGAGGCAACTGTGGCAAACAAACATTAAGTGACTTGCCCAGGGTCACACAACTAGCAAGTTTCTGAGGCTGGATTTGAACTCACATCCTCCTGAGTCCAGGCCAGTGCTCTAACCACTACACTACCAGTTATCCCCAAAAGGTATGATCTAAAAGGATCAATGAAAAGAACCTGTATTTTACCCAAAACTACTTCTAAGAAAAAGAGGCATAATAATAGATATGGCACTAGGTGCCTATTGGTCGGATAAATGATGCAGTGGAGAGAGCCAGCCCTGGAGTCAGGAGGACCTAAGTTCAAATCCACCCTGAGACAGTAATTGTGTGACCCTGAGCAAGCCACTTAATTCTTTTTGACTCAGTTTCCTCATCTGTAAAATGAACCGGAGAAGGAAATGGTGAACAACTTCAATATCTCTGCCCAGAAAACCCCAATTGGGGTCACAGAAAGTCAAACACGACTGAAATGACTCAATAGGAGATGCCTATACACAAGTGCACAAGAATGGGTAATAGACAAGGGAAATGAGAGATTGCACCCCACAGAGACTGATCTGACCCCACAGGTATCATTAAGACTTGGCAGATGGGGCCTGGGGCTGGAATATGGCTCTAAATATCTTATCCACATTAATCTGATGGAAAACAAACATGAAGTGCCTAATATATGCACAGCACCAGAAATGTTTGAGGAGAACACTGATGAAAAGCAGTCCAGAGCAGATGAAAGTTGGACGGAGGAATGGGAACATTTGGCCTGGATGGTTGGGAGAAGAGAAGGAGGAGAATCACCATCCCTAAGTACTGAGAGGCTGAAACATGGAAGAGGCATGTTTAGACTTAGGGCAAAGAACAGCCTCCTAACAATGAAAACTGCTCAGAAGAGGACTGGACTACCCTGGCAGGGGATGAGTTCCCTGTTACTCGAGGTCCCCCAATGGAAACTAGACACCATTTTGTCAGAGATGTTGGAAAAGGGATTTCTGTTCATCTGTGACCTGTGAGGATATTTCTAGTTCTGGGATTTGGTGAGTCAATCAACAAGCGTTTGTTAAGCTCCTACATGTTCCAGCCTCAGTGCTAGGTGCTAGGATTGGGATAGGGATAGAGACAGAATTTGTGATTTCACTGATACACAGAACTCCCAAGGGAGGAACCTTCATCTACTAATGCAGGTTAACACTTTCTCTGCAGCTTGCAGGCTCAGAGAGTTACACACACACACACACACACACATGCATACACATACAACACACACATGCACATGCATATACACATACATCATATACATATACATAAACGTATACATATACACATACATATACATATACACATACAATGCACACACATGCATGCGAATATACATATACATAAACATATACATATACATGTACATATACAAGCAAGTGCCTTAAATACATTCAGCCTCATCTTCCTCATCTGTAAAACGGGGATAATGACCCAATACCTCCCAGGGCTGTTGTAGGCATCAAATGAAATAACCTATGACAGTGCTTTGCAGACTTTAAAGTGCTGTAAAATGCTACCCATTTTCATGAAAAAAATAAATACAGAATGCACACAGAGGAAATGGGAAGTAAAGGGCTGACTGGAGAGCGTGGGATGGGGCTTAGCCACTGGAGTCTCTCCTTAATGAATTCCCTCCTGGCAGATTAGAAGCTTGAATCTTAATGGGAGCCTTCAGAGCCCAGCCTGGGGGGTGGCGAGGCAGGGACAAAGGCAGCTCTTTGAGATCACGGGTAACATCAGTGAAGCTCTTGTAGCCCAGATGAAGGAATGAGTCTGTACCTGTGTGCTGCCTCATCTCATTAATATGCAAACAAGTCACCTCCCTCCAATGATGAATCACCAGCCTGGGAGGTGGAGCGTTGCTCCCCATCTGAGAAATGCTGTTTATGCATAGACCCATCAATGAGAGATATTTAAGGTTTATTTTCTTGATTAGTGTTCTTGTTTGTTTTGTATGAAATAAATGTGTTATTTGTCTTCCCATTGGATTGCATGAACTTGTATAAATCAAGCAGGGTTGTAAAAATATGAAATGCCCTATAGATGAAGCTTGCAGAAAATTCCTCCAACATCAATGGAAATCTATGTTTCTATGGAAAACATCATCTGGTTCTTCAGAAGTTACATTCTACAAGAATGGCTCTTCTCCTTTGAGAAGGCTCTTGCTCATTCAGTGATTGAGATGGGGTGATATTTGGGGGAGGGACTGTTTTTCCATGGCCCTAGGTCTGGCAATGCTGGTAGGGAAGCTGCCCATTCAGGGAGAACCATAAGGTTCCACTCCAAGTGTGGGCTCTTCTCTCACCCTCAAGACTAACAGCCCATCTGGTGATTTGGGGTCACTGCTGAGGGGGGTCAAGGGCTTGAACCCTTCATTCCAGCTCATGGAGCAACTGTTCCATATTCAGTGACAGAGTTTACACCTTGGCCATCAACAAACAGGACAAAGCAGGGCTTGATTTAGGGTTTTGTTGGTTGTCTAGATTTAAGGAAGTGATGTAAGTGAAATGACTATTAATAATGAATAAATGTTAATAATACAGATTCATCTTAAAAGTTTAGGTGAGTGTGTGTGTATGTACAACCTCAGAGTTCCCCAATCCCAGGGTTGGAAGACATCTCAGAGCCTGAACAAGAGCCTCCCCAGTGGTGGGGAGCACCCTCCCCTCTTCTCTACCCCACCCCCACCCCGGAAGCCATCCACCTCTTTTTAGAAAGGCCTTGCTTGGCATCCTGCTGGCAGATCAGTTTTCCATCGGCAGATCTTGGGGTAGCAGGTGCCAGTGGCAGTCTGGCCCTCCAGGAGGCTGCAAAGGTCACAGAGGGAGGTAAAACTGACTCTGGTACCAGACAGACCCTTGAATGCTGGGCCTTTCTTGGATCTGTTCTTCAGACATTTAGGAGATTGGAAGTCATAGTCTTAATTCCACCCTCCTGGGGAAGGGCTGGTGTTGACCAACCTTCATCCCCTTTTCAGTTTTGTCTCGGACTTTTCAGACTAATCCCACTCTTCCCCCACCCCCCACATTCCACCTCCCTTTAGACTGGAAGCACTTTGAAAGCAGGAGCTGTGTGTCTTTATGCTTGTATTTTGATTCCCAGAACTTAATCCAGGGCTGGTCCACAGCAAACACTGAATAAAGAAATGCTTGTTGCCTGGCCTTGGTCTCCTACTTCCCCCCGACTTAATTCAACCATCATTGGTCCACCCCCCATTGTGTATGAAGAACCAGAGACACAAAAGTGAGGAATCACCTTGTCTGTTTGTGAGATCTTGGGGTAGCTTGGCCTTTCCTCTGGGGGATCTGCCAAGGTCTGAACTTGCTTGTACCTGACTCTTTGCATGCTGTTTTCCTCATTCAAGGTGAGCTATTGGAGGGCAGGGGCTGTTGTATTTTTAAACTTTTTTTAAACATTCCCCGATAACATTTTAATCTGGTCCAGTGGGAGTGCTACAGCCCTTGGGTTTGACATCTCTGGTGGAGAGATGCCAGATTTCCAGCAGAGGATATGAGAGGCAATGCTGTCTCTCCTGGCTGTATGACCCTTACCAAGTCACAAAACTTCTAAGTGGTCTACACCACTCTCTGACCATGGACTAGGTCAGCCCCTTCTCTCCCATCCAAGCTTCTGTAGCAGCAAGCACCCCAATATCCCCAGGGTGACTGCCAACACAGGTTCTTAGATCTGCTTTTCAAAAGGAAAGCAACTCAAAATGGGTTAACAAGCTTACTTTAATCAAACAAACACACATTACCTAGTTCAGGGGAAAAAGGTCAGCACCCCAAACTTCAGAGTTACAGAACTTACAGATCAAACAGACAGGCTTCCAAACTGTCCAACCATTATATCAATACCAAATCACAGTTACCAGAGAGGGAAGCATCAACATCTGGGTTTTCAAAGCCGGGGGAGCTCTCAACAACGGCTTCCCAGAGTCTCATCTGGTCAAATCACACAACACTTCTCAAAGTGAGCCCCAAAGCAAAGCCTCTCCTCAGGGTTTATATAGCCTTCTCCTGGCTCAGAGAATGTAACAACCTTCTGGACCCACTGCCCAATCACAAAGTATCAAGGTGTGGGCTTTCCTGAAAAACAAGCCTCCCACCACAGGCTCCAGGTGCACTTAAGCTAGGGGCAGGGAAGATCTTTAAATTTGCATTTCCATTACAGCTTCCCTGGGAGACTGAGGTTTGGTTTTTTTGTTTGTTTGTTTCTCAGGACAGACAATCTCCTTTCCACCCCAGTGAGGGATAGGCACCTGGCCTGCTGGTCTCAAGATGGGCACTCCTTGTGTTACAAGAAACCATCAGGAGACTCTGGTCTAATTCTGGCAAATCTAAAACATAGCATGAAATTAGCCCCCAAATAGAAAAAAGCTCACAAGATGTTTGGTTGCATTAAGAGACCTGTGGAATGGAAGTCTCTCAAGAAGAGCCGCTCTTTCTCTTGAAACTCCCCAGTGTGCAGCATTGTGTCTGGGATATAGTAGGTGCTTAATAAATGCTTGTAGACTGAGTGATTAACTGTCCAGAAATAGCAGGTGATAATCCCTCTGTCTTCTGGTCAGACCCAGCTGAAAGAGCATCTCTGTTCTGGGCACCACAGGCAAGGAAGGGCATCGACAAGTTGTTTCCAGAGAAGGGGGCAGGGAGGTTGAAGGGTCTTAAGATCATGATGTAACAGGATTGGTTGAAGGAACTGGGGAGAGTTAGCCGGCACTGGAGAAGAGGCTTCAGAAAAGGAAGTGAGGAGGACATCGTCCAGACCCTGAGGGCGGTATTTATTGACTTGGGCATCTTGACCACAGAGGTCAGTGCTAGGAGCAGGAAGAACCGGGCTCAGCAAAGGAACAAATGCAGGGTCTCCTAGTACTAGCTGAGTGACTGTGGATGGGTGTAATGGTAATAGAAATGTGAAGATCTTCCCTGCCTCTTAATAAGTCTAAGTTGGACTCGAGAATCTTTCCTGATTTGAACATGTACTCTGCCCCCTAATAGGCTGCAGGTGTTCACCTGGAGCCTGTGGTTCGAGGCTTGTTTTTCAAGAAGGCACAACTTTTGTTACTTTGGAGTCAAGTGAGTCATGAGGGTTGTGATGTTCTCTAACCCTGGAGAGGTCTGTATATACTCTGAGGCAAGGTTTTGCTTTGGGGATCACTTTGGGAAGAGTTGTGTGATTTGACCAGGCAAGATTCTGAGTAGCCATTGAGCTCCCCAGCTTTGAAAACCCAGATGTTGGCGCTTCCCTCTCTGGTAACTAACTAGGTATGAATGTAATGATCAGACAGCTAGAAGCCCTGTCTGCTAAACTGTGTTATTTTTTCTTTATTTTTGTCTGCTTGTAACTTCTGTTTGTGTTCTCTGAAGTTCAGGGTGCTGACTTCTTCTCCTGAACTAGGCAAATTATAGATAAAGTAAGATTGTTAATCCTTTTTGAGTTACTTTCCTTTAGAAAGGCAGATCATAGAACCTGTGCTAGCAGCCATCCTGGGTATTCTAGTGTGCTTGCTGTAACAACAGGGTACCTAGTAGAAGGTCCTACTCTCATCCAAGGGTGGCGCTGGGTTACTCTCCTCTGAGCTCCCTTCCTTTCTGACATTCTGGGACTTGACAGCTTTGTCTCCTTCCTGCAGATGCTCCTGCCTGTGCCGATTGCATGGACATGGGCCATGGCCACCAGGATGCTCATGGGCCATCTTGTCCCAGGCACCCACACGCCTCTGCCATCTTCTCTCCCCTTGGGAAGCTCGGTAAATACCAGCTCAGTCAGACTGTCAATCACTGTCAGTGAGGGATGGGGTCCAGGGAAGCTGCCCAAGTGCTTTCTTATCCTTTGAAGCAAAGCCTGGAAGGAAGCGGGTGGCAATGGAGCCAATCGGCAGAAGCTGCTTCTCTGGCTTCTCTTTCCTGAGAGAGAGGATACAGGGAAGGTGACGTGCAGGCTCCGCAGTGGGCATCATGTTCACCAAACAGCATCCTGCCCCCTCATCCAGACCCGTGTTCTGTAGGAACAGACTAGGTAAGAAAAAAAAAACACCAAAAGACCAAACTGTGCTTAGCCCCATGTCCACAAGTAGGAAGGAATTGGGCATCTCAAGATGTCAGGAGGCCGGCTAATCCAAGCGTCTTGTTCGAACTTAAGCAGTGGGATGCTTTGGAAACAAGCTGGTTCCCCCTCACTGGAGGCCCTCAAGCATAGTCGGCAAAGGTTCATAAAGCACCTACTATGTGCTGGGCACTGTTCCAAGAGCAGGGCCTATGAAGGTAGGCAAGAGCACAGCCCCTGCCCCGAGGAAGTGTACGTTTAGGTGCAGACAATACACCTGGCAGCCATATTCATGTGTGAGCCAGGGAAGGCACTGGTAATAGGAGAGGAAGGCTGTGCCCAGACTCTGAGACACAAAGACAAAGGGGAAAACAGCCCCTGTCCTGCTAAGTTTCTGCTTTCCTGATCTTAGATGAGTGAGTACATTGAGATGGGAGCAACCAGAGAGGCCCGGAAATCCATTGGAGACATCAGAGCCCCCCCCCCCCCAAAGCCTGGCTTTCTGGAGCTAGTGCTAGGCAGCCTGACCTAGTGATAAGGCTTCACAGCAGCTCTGAGGAGGGGTTTGCATGGCCCTGCCCAGCAAGGTACCTCCAAGCTGGGCTCTTCAGCTAGCACCACACCCCACAGTGAACTTAGGGGTGACTCCACAAGGGAGAAAAGGCTCCGAGGGTCCCCAGGTGGGGGCAGGGGCAGAATGCTTTATTTTTGTGGTTCAGTAACATCTGACCCTTCATGACTCCACAGACCAAGGCACACCAGGCATTCTATCCTCCACCATCCCCCAAAGTCTGTCCAATCCAATGTTCACTGCTTCCATGACACTATCCATCCATCTGCTCCCCTACTGTCCTCTCTCCTTTTGCCTTCAATATTTCCCAACATCAGGGTTTCTCCCAATGAGTCCCATCTTCTCATTATGTGGCCAAAGCCTGGAAGCTTGCTGGCAGTCACTTGAAGTCTGAATCCTCTCTGGTCAGGTATGGAGGGTATACAAGGGAGAGCATGCCCCTCTCAGCTCAGGACCAGGGGGATGTCTGGTCCTTGTCATATCTTTTCAGTAAATATCTCTTTGTATGTGTTAATTGGTATAAATTAGTTAATTGTGATTGGGAGAGGACAACTAATCAAATGCTATTAGGAAGCATAGCTATGGGGACTTGTGAATGACCTTATTAAAACCCCTAAGCCCTCAGGGTTAGCTCTAGAGCCCAGAGGGGAAATGGAGTCAGTCACTCTCTAGGGGTTCAATCTATTGGTCCAGTGTGAGTTGGAAAAGTGAACCCAGAGCAGGGCACTTTGAGTTAAATCCTGCCTCAGACTCAGGAGCTTTGTGACCCTGGGTAAATCACTTAATCACTTTGTGCCTCAGTTTCCATATCTGTACAATGAAGGGCTTGCATTCGGTGAAGCAGTACCTTCTAGCTCTAAATTGATGATCCCAGGGCTCTGTCATTGATGCTGCTCCTCCCAAAGGGGAAAGCAAACAGGCACTATGCTAAGTGCTCTGAAAATATAATCTCACTTGGTATATATATGTAGGGCATATAAGCTCCGTGAGGGCAGCAGTGTGGCTGTGCTGGTCTTCCCACAGGGCCCACACAGTGTAGTGCTCATTAAATGCCTGCCCATTGATTCTCTATTGTTCCAGAAAGAGGCCCTGGGCTGAACAAAAGGTCTGATCCATTTATCACCTGGAGATTTTCTGTGTTGGGCGAGATGCTGAGCTATCCAGAGAAAACCCTGCCAGCCAATAAGCGCCTACCCTGGGCCAGTACTGTGCTGAGCGCAGGAGGACACAGGGAACAGCAAAAAGTGGCTGCCTCCACCAAGCTTCCGTCTACTGCAGGAAGAACCAGGAAAAGGCCTAGGAAGGTGCTGGGGGTGGGGTGGAGAAGGAGGTGCCCAGCCAGGGTGGGGAGCAGAGAAAGTGGAGGGGAGACAAAAGGGAGCAAGTGTCACCTGCTACAGCCCCCCCTCCCTAACTGGCTTGTGTTTCTTTTGTGTGATAGACATATAAAGAAAGACAAGACAGACTGATAGATGGACAGATGGACGGACAAACGGATGGATGGATGGACGGACAGATGGATAGATGGATGCATGGATGCATGGATGCATGGAAGGATGGATGGATGGAAGGATGGATGGATGAATAGATAATAGATGGATCGGCGGGTGAATGGATTGTCGGGCTGATTGTTTTGCTGTGGTCTGCAGTCCCCTTATACCTCTCAGAGGCACAACCAACCATCAATCAGCTGTTTTTCAGTGCCTGCTGTGTGACAGGCATTTGCTATATTCTTGAGCATAAATAAGGCAGCCCCTGCCCCCAAGGAGCTTACACTCTATAACAATGCCATGAAGAAGATGTCTCATCTTTGATACAACCCTTTACCTCTATCTCTCCAACCCTTCTTCTCCTTCCAGCCCCTGGCACCTCTCAGGCATAGCAAGGGGAGATTCCAAGACTGCCCCATCCCTCTTGTCAGGGTGGAGGGGTTTCCCATCCTAGTAGGTCCTGGGAATTCCATTCTAGACCATAGCAGCATGGAGCACGGAACCTAGAGGCTGTCTACTCTGATCCTCTCACTTTGTAAATGAGCCAATGACCCCAGGAAGGAAACAGTCCCATCCCCCTTCTTCTCAGCCCTTTTGATTTTAGTATTTATTTATATCTGGTAAGGGGTTTGGGGGGAGGGAGGTGAAGTGGGGAAGGTCTTTAAGACCATTTGCTTTCAGTCAGTCATAGGGTTCCCCAAACGAGGGAGCCATAATAGGAGAGGGCAGGAGTGGTGGAGTAAATGAAGGGGATCCATTGACATGCGGGTGGGATGAATTTCATGGAAGGAAAAGAGGGAACCCTAACTTTGGAAGGGACTTCAGAAAGCCAGTTGTTTCCCTTATTCTCCCATTACATACACCTCACCTCCAAGGCTGCCTCAAAGGCTCAATGAGCTGAACTGAACTGGGCCTCACTGGTTTTCCCAAAGTTGAAACAGGAGCATGTCATTTATCCACACTACCTATGGGGGAGGCAAGAACAATGAATGTAGTCTGCTGGTGTGGGCAGTTCTGGAGCCATCTGGCCTCTGGCCAAGTTAAGGGGCATATCTCTCTGGGGTGGGGTTCCCTTTACATTCACTTGTACAGGTATACAAGCACTGCTCATGTTTCTCTGACCAGTTTCCATATAAAGTTCAGGCCAAAGCACCAAAATGTCTTCTATGATTATAGGACTAAATTATATTCAACTGACCCAGGACCAAGAAAAATGGGATTTTGTTTTTCTTACTAACAAGGAATAAGAAATGCACAGTAGAAATAAAGGGAGAGAAATAAATTGTCCTTTGTGTGACTCTTAAAATTGATTCTCAGAAATACACCCAGAATAAGAGTCCCTTTCTGCCACATTCAGGGTGATGTTAAGGTCCCCAGGAACCCTGCTCTGCCACTCCACCCTGACTTTTAATTCTGTGACAAATCTCACAGAATCTTGGAGCTGGAAGGAGCCTCCAATCACTCCACTAGAAGGAAGGGATAAGATACTCAATTAATCTCAAATAGGCTTTAGACTAGAAAAAGTAAAATGATGCCAGATAGAAAGCTTCCAGTCGACAAGGGATTTGTCAAGCCTTCTGGGTCCTATGTAAACACATTCCATGTTGATTGGAATTGAGGAGTCCACAAGTGTTGAGTCAAGAGAGAATGTGTTCCAACACAGGGCTGAGGAGGAACCATGTTGGGGGAAAATGAAAGGCTTTGGGTTCAGCTTTGGCTTCGGTCTTATACACCCTCCCCTCTGGCCAGAGGATCATCCTGCAAGCCTCCAAGGGTCCAAAGGATACCTGACTACCCACACTCCCCTGGGTGTCCTAGCAGCATCCCTAGATCAGCCTATGGCAGTGTCTGCATTTAGAGTCAAGGATGGGCTTGATGTGGATCTCCATAGGGAGCCCTGAGAAGAAGCTCTCCCAAACCTAAGGAGAGATTCTTAAGTATCCCAGGAAAAGAAGGAAAGGCCTTCCTGCAGCAGCCTGGAACTCTCTGCCACAGATGCTCCCTGTGCCTGAGCCTGCTTTCCCTTGAACTCTGTATACATGTGGGGGACGATGTGACTTCAGGGAGGAGTTTTGTGCCAGCTTCTTAACACATTATCAGTAAATGCCCCTTTCTGAAAGTCTCTTAAGACTGGCTGAATAAATTATCTTACTGATAGTTTTGCGGGGGAGCACATTGGTGGGGTCTCAAATCCCTGGCATTAGAGAATCATCCCCAAATCCTCAGGGGATGCTCCTAGAACCCTGAAGGGGAAGAGAACCAAGACTCTGAGCGATGGGGGGAATTGTGAGGAGGATCCCCGAGCTTAAATGGGAGACACAGGGAGATTTGCCTCCATCTGACCTACAATCACCTCTTGGAAAACTTTGTCCTTTTTCCTGATTCTGCCCTACAGGGCCAAAGAGAAAACCCCCTTCCCCAGGAGAGCCTTTCAGATGCCTTCCCACATGCTACCCCTGAGTCTGCTCCTCTCCAGGCTAAACAACCTTTCTTCAATACTTCATCCGGGGCACGTTTGTTCTCTGTTCTCCCACTATTGCCATCACACACTTCTAGACTTGCTCTCCTCTGTGCCCATCATAAAATAATCCTTCTTCAGAGAGATTTCAATTGAAACAGAGACAGTGGTGGTCACCAAAGCATTCCCTGCAGAGAGAGACAGAGAGAAAACCAACTCTGAGTCACTTCCAAGACCAAATATGCACTGGGGATTCTCTACCTAATTTTTGAGGGAATAAAGATTGAGTGAGCATTTTAATGGAGGTCCAGGGAGAAGACTTCAAAATCCCAAGTCTGCTAAAGACAGAAGGAACTCACTTTAATATAGAGGGGGGAAGGAGAGATGGAAAAGCATTAAATGACGAATCTGTAACAAAACCATAGAAAGAAACCTGAAGTAGAGGGGGCTATTGGGAGGGCAGGATCCATGATAGTCAATGGCCAGCCTCCTAAAGAAGGAAGGAAGTCATGGAGGTGAGGGGGACAGGAGGGCAGAAAGCGTGCTGGGAAGGGGTATGGCAGCTGCGTGAGTGGGGATGCAGAGAACGAACTAGGATTAACTAACTAGGATTTAGTGAATGATTTGATATGTGGGGTGATTGAGAAAGATAAATTGGAGGCACCATTAGAGTGAATGGTGGCAAACATGTAGGGCACCATTGACCTAATTAACAGACAAGATTCAGTAAAGCACTTGGACCAGATGGCATTCACCCATGTGTTTCAAGGCAATGTAAGAGGAAAATGTGAGGGCTTTTGGTCCCAATATGTAGCCCTTCATCCAATGGAGGAGTTGGAGGAAATGGAGCATTTATCAAGCACCTGCTGTGTACCAGGTACTGTGCTAAGCACCTTACAAATATTGCCACCATAACCCTGGGAAGGAGGTGTAATTACTATTCCCATTTTATAGATAAGTAAACTGAGGCAAACAGAGATTAAGTGACTTGCCCAGCTAATTAGTATTTGAGGCCAGACATGAACTCAGATTCTTCTTGAATCCAAGTCTGGTGCTCTATCCACTGCACCATCCAGCTACCTCCAGGAGGTATCAGATCACACTCAGGAAGCATCAGTGCCATTCTGGACAACCCAGAGACCATATAATAAAGAATAGCATCATCAAAAACAGAGGCAAAGTGGAGTCAAGATGGCAGAGTAGAAACAGCACTTCCATGGAGCTCCAACCCACACCACTTAAAAATTATGTAAAAGGGGAACTCTGAACGACCTCTGGAGCTCCAGAACCCACAAAATGACACAGAGAAGCTAACCTCCCTCTGAGGACAGCCCGGCTAGTGCAGTGCTCTGGGAGCTGCCAGCACAGCATTCTGGCCAGGCCCGAGTGAGTTGAGGTTTTAGCCTAAGGGTGGCCAGACCAGCAGTCAGGTGGAGGGACCCCAGAACACCATGAGCTATGGCATTTCCAGAATTATCAACACATAGATGCCTAGGACAAAGTGAGAGGTTAGTGCCCTATAGACTTTGGGACTGGTTGGGAGAATGCGTCAGCTTCTTCCCCTGGAGTTGAGAAGCTGCTATGCAGCTTCTGCCATGTTGCCAAATTGCAGCTTCAGTTCTTGGCCTGCGAACTGTAGGGGGATCTGGTAACCCATCTGCGGGGGAAGCGCTCTTGCTTTACCCTTCTTAGATCCAGATTGTGGTCTGGGGTGGAGGTCTTGGGGTGTGTGACCAGCTTGCCAGAGTGTGTGGAGGCTTCACAGAGGCCACCCAACTAATACCTCTGGAAGTTGAGAAAACCCCGATGTTTGGGATGGAAGTTCCCCTGGTTGGTGGCAAAGTCCTACTGTGGCAACAAGCCCAAAAGTCAAGTAATTGAGTGGCAACATACCTAGGCAAAGGAAACAAAATAAACAGAAAAATGCAACACTAGACTCCTATTTTGTGGGCAAAGAGGATCAAAGCATAAAACAGGAGGAGGACTGTGAGGTCAGAACTCCTGCACCAAAAGCTCCAAATGAAAACACAAGCTGGCTACAGGCCATAGAGGACCTTAAGAAGCAGATAAGAGAAGTGGGGGGAAATTGGGAAGAGAAATGAGAAAGATGCAAGAAAAGTATGAAATGAGAGTCAACAGCCTGACTAAGGAAAATAACACCTTAAAAAATAGACTAACTCAAATGGCAAAAGAGGCTCAAAGAGGCAATGAGGAGAAGAATGCCTTAAAAAGTCAAATTTGCCAGATGGAAAAAGAATCTCAAAAGCTCACTGAGGAGATTCATTCCTTCAGAGTTAGACTGGGGCAAATGGAAGCTAGTGACTTTATGAGAAATCAAGATGCTGTTAAGCAGATCCAAACAAATGAAAGAATAGAAGGCAATGTGAAATATCTCATGGGAAAAACCACTGACCTGGAAAATAGATCCAGGAGAGACAATCTAAAAATTATTGGACTACCTGAAAGCCATGATCAAAGAAAGAATCTAGAAATCATCCTTCAACAAATTCTCAGGGAAAATTGCCCTGATGTTTTAGACCCAGAGGGCAAAATAGAGATCGAAAGAATCCACTGATCACCTCCTGAAAAAGATCCCAAAAAGAAAACTCCTAGGAATATTGTAGCCAGGTTCCAGAATGACCAGATCAAGGAGAGAATATTACAAGCAGCCAGGAAGAAACAATTTCAACATTGTGGAAACACAAGCAGAATAGCACAGGACCTGGCAGCTTCTACACCGAGGGATCTAAGGGCATAGAATATGATATTCCAAATGTCAAAGGACCTGGGATTAAAACCAAGAATCACCTACCCAGCAAAACTGAATATCATGTTTTAGGGGAAAATTTGGTCATTCAGTGCAATAGAGGACTTTCAAGCATTCTTGAGGAAAAAAACAGTGTTGAATAGAAAATTTGACATTCAGATACAAGAAGCAAGAGATGCTTGAGAAGGTAAACAGGGAAAAGAAATCAAAAGGAACTTATCAAAGGTGAACTATTTACATTCCTACAGGGAAAAACAATAACTGTAACTGATGAAACTTTTCTCAGTATGAAAATAGTTGAAGAAGGTTATATGGACATATGAATACATATGTGAATGTGTGTATATACATTTTCAAGTATACATAGATAGAGGGCACAGGTCGAATTTATTAGGAAGGGATGATACTTAACAGGTGAGAGAGTAATGTGGTGAGGGGGAATGGGGAGAGACAATAGGGTGAACTGTCTTGTGTAGTGGAGGTAGGGGAAGGTGGTTGCAGGGGAGGGGAAGAACAGGAAGGCAAAAAGGCAAAACCTTATTCTCACTGAATTTGGAACAGGGAGAGAATGACATGCATACTAAATAGGGTGTCCCACTCTACAGGAGTGTGGGGGGGAGGGGGTGGGGAAAGGTGGTGGAGGGGAGGTTGGGCTGGCCGGAAGAGATGTTGGGAGCACCCACTTTTGAAAAGGGACAGGATCAAGATGGGGAATGGACAAGGTGGAAGGTGGGATGGGAGGGAGGGAAATATAGTCAGTCTTTTACAATATATCTACTAGGGTAATGTTTTGCATAGCTACACATGTACAGTATATACTGAGTTGCTTATCTTCCTTTTAAAATCAATATTTAAAAATATATAAATACTATGATTAATACTATTTTGCATATAATTGGGAGATGAGATGTACAGGCAATGGGGCTCGGGCATTCACCTCACCCTATTGGAAAATTCGAAGGGGGTATGGGAGAAGAGATGAGAGAGAGTAGATTGGATGAGGGGATATCCTGTATAACTGTTACTCTGGGGGTTGTGGGTAGTCGAAAAATGGGGGAAAATTGTAACTCAAAATCTGACGGAAATGAATGATGTAAACCAGAAGTTAATAAAGCATTTGGAAAAAAAAAACAACAGAGGCAAAAATGAAGTGTCAACGAGGGGGAAAGGAGCTCATTTTCTATAGAGGGAAGGAATTATCTGAATAATGGAAGTCACTGAACCTCTGAGTTAGAAGGAATTTCAGAGGGTGTCCCATCCAACCCACCCCCAAACAAGATTCTCCTCCCACAAAATTCCCAACAAGAGGTCACTTAGCTTTTATGTGGAGACCCCAATGAAGAAATAGCCATACCCTCCTGAGAAATCCCTTCTCATCCTTGGACAGTTCCAATTGGTAGGAAGTTGTTTTCCCTGTATCCAACCCAAATCAGCCATTGTCTATACCCATCCATGACTCTGGGCTCAAGCGGAACAAATCCAAGTCCTTGTCCCCCAGTAGCTTGTTGGGTCCAAGTGAAGAGTCTCACAAATAAACTGGTTAATACCCCAAAGGGAGCAACCCCTCTCCTTTGAAGGGCACCTTGGAAAGAGTGCAGAATGCTGCGTCTTAAGGTTGGTAAATGTCTGAAGCATTCAAAGTGCAATGGGAGGCACCATGGAGAGCCTGAACAGGCTGCAGCATGCTACCAGTGAGGAATAGCCCATGAATAAGAAGAGGGTATAAAGCCAAGCACAAGCAGCTTTCCAGAGGACTGCTGCTGTGAACAGCTTTAAGGTTCTTTATCACATAGCATAGTGAACTCTCTATTTATTCAGCAGTAAACGAAAGCAAAACATTCACAGAAACCAAATATAGCATTCACAATGTAATAACATAACAACTTATCACTCAAGTGGTCACATAGTTTTCACCAAAGTAGTCAGATAGTTTTAAACAAAAGATATTATTCAGTAAGTCCTTAACTCAATCATCCTTAAGGGACACAAAGTACAAAGGTCAAAGTTTTCCACCCCTAGGTCACATTGTCTTAACCTCTCAGTCAAAAAATCTTCTTTTCTTCTTGATTGGTTTCTTAATTCAACCATCCTTAAGGGGTATAAGATGCAGAGTACAAAGTTCTCCCTCCCTAGGCCACAGTAAATCATGATCTTCTCAGTCAGCACTAAGTACCCAAGGAGAGATCTTTTCATCTTGGCTCAAGGCTGGCTCTCAGATTCCATGGTAACTCTTCCATGGTCCCAACTTTTGCCTGAATTTACCCAACTGTCACATCAGTTAAAGGTAGGCAGCTCTCAGCTCCTTGTCCAGCTCCTTGTCCAGGTCCATATTGAAGTTCACAGTGTCCAGTCCACCTTAAATCCTTTGCAGTTTCTTTTTCTGGGAAGACAATGCTTAACGGAGCCAAAAAAAAACATTCATACCCATTGCCAGCACCATAATCAATTCACGATCTGCCTGTGAAACCACTACACACCCAAAAACAAGGTCTGAGAACTCAGCGCAAATCATCAGTATAGTCCCAGGACCTCTGAAACCCTCCTCCAGGACTTCTGTAAACAGACAACAAGAAAATCCTCTTCCAGGGCCTCCAGTAAGGTCCTGGGGCTTTGGTACAAAGTACCACAAACAAACATCAACACAGACAGAAGAGACAAACAGAGCGCCTCCACCACAATTCTGCTCTCTCGGCTTGTGCTCAGCTTTTCATCTGGTCATTAGCTCCTCCCTGTTCCACCTACCTCTTTCATCCTTTTGGTTCCTGTCCCTGGAAAGTCCCTCCCACTGTGGGTTTCACCAGTTCTGTTTCTTAACAAAGACTTAATATAATCATGGGCAAGGCTCAACTGAAACAAGGTGCTAAGTACTTGTTTGCTTGCCATTATAGTCGGTGACAGATATTACCAGAAACATGGATGGCCAGATAAGTACGGAGGCCCATCATGCATGAAGCAGGCACATAAATTAGAGGAACCATGCATGAGATACATGTAAACTTGTTTCCATTGGTCAACCAGTCAGTAAGAATCTATTAAATACGATATTCGATGTTCTAAGTGCTGGGAACCGCCCCCCCCAACCAAACAATCCTTTTCCCAAGGAGCTAGGTACTACCAGGGAAAACAAGGTGCCAATGGTCACTTTTTTCCCAAGGCAATTGGGGTTAATGGGACTTGCCCGGGGTCACACAGCTAGTAAGTGTCAAGTGTCAGAGGCCAGATTTGAACTCAGGTCCTCCTGATGCCAGGGCTGGGGATCTATCCATTGTGCACCTACTGCTCCCAATAGTCACTTTAAAAAAATATTAAATTGTCCCAAGACGGGACACTGGGCTAGTCACGAGACTAGCTCTAGAGAACTAGTAAAGAGACAAGTGAAGGAATTTGTAAGTAAGAAATAAGGAATGTCAGCACTGGACAGGAGCTTGGCAGCCCATGGCCCAGGAAAAAGGGCAGGCAAAGGCTTGACTTATGATCCCATAGTCCTGCATTCAGATAGTGGTATCAAACAGGATTTTAAATAGTCTGGAAGGCTCCAAGGGCTGTCCATCACACCATATGGAGGCAGCCTCGAAGGCCTGACCGCAAAGCAAGAGGTGCCCCTCCCACAGGAAGAAGTCACAACTCACTCTTTCCTAACTGTGCTGGGTGACTCTTCACTAGCCATCAGCAACAGGAGGAGAGAACTCACTGGAGCTTGGACATGGACAGAGGAGCTAACTGATTGATGGGGAGGCAGGGTGGGCCATGACAAGAACAGAAATTTGGAATCAGATGAAGGCTCCCATCTAGGCTATACTGCTCCCCATCTGTGTGGCCTTGGGGACATCTCTTCCCCTCTTAAGACCTCAGGCCCCTCACCTACAGAAAGAGGAGGTTCGACCAGAAGGCCCCAAGTACTCTCTCAGCTCCCAGTCCTTCCATACTAGAGGCTCCAGGGGCCTGGAGCTCATGACCTTCAGAGGCAGCCTCTTGGGTGTGATGCAGCCATAGGGCAATAGGGCCTTGAAAAAGTGATGTGAACTTTGGCTACCTTTAAGAGGGGGAGTGATAGCCTCGACTTCCCCAGCCCTGGTCAGAGCACTCCCACAGGACCATGCTCAGTTCTAGACACCCCAGTTTTGGAAAGGCATTAATAAATTAGAGGAGCTCCAACCAACATGGGGAAGGGCCTTGAGATGCTATTCTATGAGGAGTGTCAACTCAAGGAATGGGCAGCCTAGAGGAGAGGTGGCCAAGAAAGGAAATGAAAATCATCTCCAGATACACAAAGGGCCATTTCATTGGCAGAATCAGGAGCCACGGGTGAAGGGGTCAATTCAGCTTTGACGTAAATGTCCACTCTGTCTGGGAGAGTCTTCCCAGAGGGGAATGGTGGCCTCCGGAATTAGTGAGTTCACTTGGGCCCACCATCATTGGACATCCCCACAAGTCTGGGAAAAATTGGGAAGGTTACATTCTGCCCACATCCTGCAGATCTTCAAGTCAGAAAAAGAGGGGAAAATGCAGTCTCCCTCCCCATCAGGCAGACTGTCCAGCTCTGTACTGTCATGGTAGAGGGGTGCTGACCTGTCTGCTGGGAGGGGGCTGAGGGAGAAGGACGAGGGTCCAGAGAGCTCCCAGGGGAGCCTGCTGACCAGGGCAGAGGCTATGATCTGTTCTTCATCTGACTTGGACCGGAGAGGTTAAGTGACTCACTAGGATTTGAACTATGGTATCTGTGACTCTGGGGTTGGTCTCTACCCACCATGCCACACTGCCTCCCGTGGGCATGCTTTATAGACTGGTTTTGACATCTCTTTACTTTAGGATTCCATGTGACAGAGGCCTTTCTCTCTCAGAGCATATTAAAGTGATCCAGGGGAATAGACTGATTTATCCCGCACGTTTGCATGCTAATGAGCACAAATCAGCACATTTTCCATGTCTAAACTATGCTTCCTTCATACCTAGAATGCATCACATCTAGAAAGGAAAACCCCGAGGGAGTGATTAGCAATGCCAACACTTGGAGGGCACGTAAGAAGGTGGAATTCACTTACGGGAGCAGAGATGCTTGGGAGATGTACAGACGGGAAGGGCTGGCCAGGAGGTAGGGGCGGGGCGGGGGCGGGGCGGGGGGAGACAGGTCACGGCCAGGATCTGCCCTGGGCCTCACACACACACACACACACACACACACACACACACACACACACACACACACACACACACACACACACACACACACAGAGTCTAAAGGACTCTCCCAAAACGTGATCCATTCGAATGTATATTATAATCTGGACAACATTCATTTTCTACCCACCTGGAAGGGAATCTCACCCCAAGAGGAAAGTCCCCCTCCCTTAGGGCAGGGCCAGACTCAGTGGCCGCGCCAATCACCTTTGGCGAGTGCCTTGGTTTTCGGCTAGTTCCCTTCCGCAAACAAATGTCCTCTGCCTCCAAGTGCCGTGATGAGTCAGTAGGCATCTAAGGCCCCTAAGACTTCCCATTCACTCTGTCGCTCAGCCCTCGTCCATGTGGGAGGGGATCTCGATGCCCCGGGTGCCTCCAAGACCGAGAGTTACTGGGGAGGTGCCATTGGGGGTCAGGAAAGGGACTTTCCTCATCCCAGAATTCTCTCAACCAATGAAATCTCTGGCTCAGTCCCCAACCTTGTTGTTATCATTGTTTATTATCATTACAAATCATTCCCAGGATGAGGAGAGGGAACGGGGAGCTGGCACTGTCCTTACAGCCCAGCCCGGCCCCGGGGGGGGGGGGAACAGCAGAGGTGCCCCGGGCTGGCCCCTTCCCCGAAGTCCCTGGTCGAGGGGCCTCTGGGGCTGTGTGGAGCCGGCCCAGCTCCTGGGAGGCGCCTGCACCCTCAGGCCTTTTGTTCTTTACTTCGCTCTTTCCTTTTCCCCTTTTTGCTTTTGGGGGTGGTTATGAATGCTTTTTGTTTCCTCCCAAATTACAGCTGTGGAGCTGCTAATTGAGTTAATCGTTACCATTCAGCAGCTGGAGTGACAATTTAGCACCTGCTAATAAAGAAAGGGTTTGGAGATGGGGGGAGGGCAAGTGACCCCGATGGTGCCAGGGCCATCCTGTCACTTTGGAGAAGGGAGTGTGACAAAGGCAGAGCCAGCGTGTGTGTGTGTGTGTGTGTGTGAGTGTGTGGATGTAAGTGTGTATGTGAATGTGAGTGTGTGTGAGAGAGAGAGGGTGTGTGTGTGAGTGTATCTGTGTGTGTGTGTATCGTGTGTGTGCATGTGTGAGCGTGTCCTTCCATCCTGTCCACACATGGTCTCAGCACCACTGGTCACATTCCTTGGGACCTGTCTACACACTGCTCATGTAGACAGAAGGAGTGAGATCCTGGAGAAGAAGCTTCCTGTCCTCCCTACTCTTTGGGTTGGGTGGACACAAGGAGGGCGCAGAGGCCCATCAGGGGAGAAGTGAGCCCCACTCCCAGCTGCCTTGTCTCTTTCCTTCTGCAGTGTGGTGGAAGGGCAGAAGCAGAGGAGTGGTGAGGCACAGGAAAGGGGCATCAAGGCCCAGCAGGCAGAGTGATGGGTCATGGGGAGGCACCAGTGGGTGTGGGATTGGGGAGAGGGCCCTGTATTCTAGCCCTGGTTCTAGTCAGCTCCCAAACCTATGAATGTGGGGCTCTGCACAAGAAGTTCTTAGACTCCTTGAACTTCAGTTTCTCATCTGAGAAAGGAACACGACAATGCTACCATGGCCCCTTCTTCAGGGACAGAGGCTTATTTTAAAATCATAGAACACTAGAGCATTTATTAAATGTCTCCCGTGTGCTGCACACTAGGCTAGCCTCCAGAGGCGCCAAGCAGCCTCTGCTTTCTTTTAGGCTTGGGAAGATCCATGTGAGGAAACTGTGTCCGCCAGGGCAGGGAAGCACCAGGACATCTCAACTCTCCAAGAGTTACCTTAGTCAGCAAGACATCCAATGATTCCCCCAGAGTCAGCCAGTGTATGAGGGGGAAGCTGAAGCCAGGCATCTTAAGGTGGCTGACAGAGGTGAAGTTATCCCCATTTTATGGATGAGGAAACTGAGATTCAGAAAGATGCCATGATTTACCCAAGGTCACAGAACATTAGGTGACCCGAGGAAGGCTCTAAATCTAGGCCCTTCTGATGCCTGCTCCAACTCTGTCCCCATTAAGTGTGGCCCAGACTAATGGCAAGGAATCATTTCCCTCACAAAATACCAGGGAGAAGTGAGGGGTGGGGAGGGTGCTGGAGCAAAGGGGCATTGAGACCTCAAGGAAGAGGAGGCCCACTCCACTCTTGGCTGCCTTTGGGCTTGGAAGTGGACACTTGAGGCAAGACAAGGTACAGCTACCATATAGGCCTTTCCCATTCCATTCCTTTTGAGTGAATGACCCCAGAGAAACAGGCATCACCAGGAACTGGCCTCATCCTTCCATGGACCTGGGTGCAAATCATGCCAGGGACCACAACATTCCCCTGAGAAAGACTGACTCAGAATTCTGTGTCTGAGCTAGACACGGTTTGTAGGCTGGAAGAGGCATTAGGGACCAAACCCTGCCAACCCAACCTTTACTTTTAAAAGTGGGGAATCTGGGACCCAGGGAGGAAGAATTCTAGAGTGTCCAGCCTGGGAAGAGGGCCAGGAGTTACAGGAGAAATTTTCCATACCAGGAATTCTCTATACCAGCAGCATCAAACTTCAATAGAAACTGGGCCACAACTCTATACATAAGGCTTGAGGGGTGTAATGGAAATGCAGATTTAAAGATCTTTCCTGCCCCTAGCTTAAGTGCACCTGGAGCCTGTGATGGGAGGCTTGTTTTTCAGGAAAGCCCACACCTTGATACTTTGTGATTGGGCAGTGGGTCCAGAAGCTTGTTACATTCTCTGAGCCAGGAGAAGGCTATATAAACCCTGAGGAGAGGCTTTGCTTTGGGGCTCACTTTGAGAAGTGTTGTGTTATTTGACCAGATGAGACTCTGGGAAGCCGTTGTTGAGAGCCCCCCGGCTTTGAAAACCCAGATGTTGATGCTTCCCTCTCTGGTAACTGTGATTTGGTATTGATATAATGGTTGGACAGTTTGGAAGCCTGTCTGTTTGCTCTGTAAGTTCTGTAACTCTGAAGTTTGGGGTGCTGACCTTTTTCCCCTGAACTAGGTAATGTGTGTTTGTTTGATTAAAGTAAGCTTGTTAACCCATTTTGAGTTGCTTTCCTTTTGAAAAGCGGATCTAAGAACCTGTGTTGGCAGTCACCCTGCGGATATTGGGGTGCTTGCCGCTACAACGGGGCAGCAAAATGACTTAGGTTTGAAATGGAATTCTAGCTACAGTTTATTGTATCTTTATATTATTAAATGTTTTCCAATTAAATTTTAATCTGATTCTGCCTACACTTGGTAATGTTGCTGCCCTGACAGTATATACGCTTACCATCTCTGCTCTGGAAGGAAGGAAGAAAAGAAGGAAGGAAGGAAGGAAAGAAGGGAGGGAGGAAAGAAGGAAAGAGGGAAGGAGGGAAGGAAAAAAGAAGGAAGGAAGGAAGGAAGGAAGGAAGGAAGGAAGGAAGGAAGGAAGGAAGGGAGGAAGGAGTTTTCTCACCGGGAAGTTCCCTATACCAGTGATGTCTCAACTCCAGTTGATACTCCTCTCCCTTATTTCCAGACTATTATAACTCAACCGTGTTTCCCTCTTGGATGGAGGCGGGAGAAAAGGAAACAAGCATTTCCATAGCACCTACTACGTGACAGGATGTGCCAAGCTCTCTACAATCATTATCACAACAACCCTGGGGGCAGGTGCTGTTGTTATCATCCCTTTTTTACTGTTGAAGAAATGAAAGCAGACAGAGGTTAAATGACTTACCCAGAGTCACACAGATAGTAAGTGTCTGAGGCGGGATTTGAACTCAAGACTCCCTGTCTCCAGGCTCAGCATACCACTTCCCTATCTTGCTGCTTCTGTGGACTCAAAGCCCTCTCAAGATCGGTCCTATCTCTACCTGCTCAGGTCCTCTTAATACCTTATCTCTTTATCAATACTTTACAAACATTATCTCATTTGATCCTCAAAGAGGTGGTTGCCTTCATGATCCCCATTTCACAGATGAGGAAACTGAGACAGACAAGTTAAATGACTTGCTTAGGGTCACATAGCTAGTAAGTGTCTGAGGCAGGTTTTGAACTCAGGTTCTCCTGCCTCTAAATTCAGCACTATTCACTGCATGACCTGGCTGTGTGACCCTGGGCAAGTCCCTTAGACTGTCTGTGCCTTAGTTTCCTTCCCTATAAAATGAGGAGATTGGAGCCAATGGGCTCAGAAGTCCCTTCTGGCTCTTGATCTAGTATCTTAGGTCCAAAATAAATGCTTCTGGAATGGTACAGCATGTTAGGTGGGCTGATCCCTGCCCAACAAATGATTTTGCCTGAGGGAAAAAGAAATTTAATGAGAATGAGCCACATGGACTTTCAGGAAAATTTCAAGCTTTCTACAAACCTAGAAATCCATCAGTTCTACAAATAGAGAACCGAAATTTGAATAACCACACACATAGTAGGTGTTTTATAAATGAATGAATGGAAGGAGATAACCCTGCCAATGCCCCTCTCTCCCCCCATTGTGCCATAGATTGAGTGAGATGACAAGTGTCTAGAAAACACTGAAGTTCTGTACAAACACCTGCTTCTGCTCCAATCATCTATGGGACAAATGGATGTGGTCAGGGGTGCCTACAAGAGGCAGTGTGGCCTAGCGGATAAAAGGCTTATCTTCACCTCAGTCCAGCCTCCAACACATACTTGTCAAGTGACCCTAGGCAGGGTCTCTGCCCTCCAGGGGCTTACATTCCACAGAGGATACCAAACTGCTAACCAGGAAAAGGAGGGGTCAGTTGGATTCTCCTCAAAGCTCTTCCCAGGGCAATTACTTCGGCCCATTTGATGTGTGTGGAATTTGAGAAGGTGTGACTATGTGTTTTCCATGGATACCCACAGTACCCCACTGGATCAGGATCTAGAGCTGGTAGCTCGGGAGAGCTGAAGACAAACAGAGCAGCCTGTGACCAGGTGTGTGGGGAAGGTCAGAGTAGCTGTCTCCAGCCACAGCGTACCAGAAAGATGAAGCCTGCCTCTGCCCACCCTTTGGTGCCCTGGGTTCACCTGCAGTCCACAGCCCCTCCTTCATGGGCATAGAAACCTGATGACCCAAGGAAAGGCTCTGGGGCAGCTTCCTGCTGAGTCAGCCCTTCTCTGACTGGAGGCTTCTCAGGCTGGTCCTCAGAGTGACCTTAAGGTCTGAAGAGTCACCAGGAACCCCTGGGCACCATGGGAAAAGGGGAGGCTCAGGATGCCGTTTCCAAAGGGGCTGTGATCACTTGGGGAACAAGTGACTCATCACGAACAGCAGAGCTTTCGGTTTCAACAGATGGGGCAAAAACTCTGGGAAATGTACTTTTGGGCTGGATTTAGAATAATCACAATCCACTTGATTAGGGCATCAGGCGCTCAGCATCTCATGAGATGCTGGGGGTGAGAAGGGCAGCCTTTCCTGGCAAACAAAACTAAAGACAAAAAGGCCAATTTCTTGGCTTCTTTTCAGCCTCTCCTTCTGCCTCCATCTTTGTGGGTCCAGATCCGGCTGCCAGCCCCGCACAGCTCACCATCAAAAATAGGCTATTGACAATTTAAAGATCGCCCCCTCCCTGGTGGAGAGGCAAAGGTGTCATAGTGCCAGCTGGAGTCTCCAGGAACCCCCCAGAATCCCTCAGCCCTCTTCTCTTCCTCCCCTCCTTCCACACCCTTCCACCAATTCCCATTCTCCCATCACCCTCCACAAAGGTGGGCTGCTAAGCACATTCCTGGGCAACTCATGTCCTCTGATGGTCCAGGGACAACTTTACACAGCCCAGGCCCCAGACTATCCCCACACTCTCTTCTCAGCATTTATTGGTAGCTTCTCTCTCTCCCTCCCTCCTTCCCTCCCCTCCCCCACCTTTCTCTCTCTGTCTCTCTGTCTCTCTCTCTCTTTCTGTCTCTCTCTCTCTCTCTCTCTGTCTCTCTCTCTCTCTCTCTCCTCTCTCTCTCTCTCTCTCTCTCTCTCTCTCTCTCTCTCTCTCCTCTCTCTCTCTCTCTCTCTCTCTCTCTCTCTCTCTCTCTCCTCTCTCTGTCTCTCTGTCTGTCTCTTTCTCTCTCTCTCTTTCCTTCCCTCTCCCTCTCTCTGTTATCTCCTTATAGGCTCCTATGAGTTTACTCTCTCTCTCTCTTTCTCTCTCTCTCTTTCCTTCCCTCTCCCTCTCTCTGTTCTCTCCTTATAGGCTCCTATGAGTTTAACCATAATCTCTCTGTCTGTCTGTCTGTCTGTCTCTCCCTCCTCTCTCTGTCTCTCTGTCTCTCTCTGTCTCTGTCTCTCTGTCTCTGTCTCTGTCTCTCTGTCTCTCTGTCTCTCTGTCTCTCTGTCTCTCTCTGTCTCTCTCTCTCTCTCTCTCTCTCTCTCTCCTCTCTGTCTGTCTCTTTCTCTCTCTCTCTTTCCTTCCCTCTCCCTCTCTCTGTTCTCTCCTTATAGGCTCCTATGAGTTTAACCATAATCTCTCTCTCTCTCTGTCTGTCTCTCTCTCTCTCCCTCCTCTCTCTGTCTCTCTCTCTCTGTCTCTCTCTCTGTCACTCTATCTGTGTGTCTCTGTCTCTCTCTCTGTCTCTCTCTGTCTCTCTCTGTTTCTCTGTCTCTCTCTCTCTGTCTCTCTGTCTCTCTCTCTCTCTCTCATCCCTGTCTTAGCTCTCCTCTTCTAACATACAGAGTCAAGCTGTCCCTCCTGAGAGCTCCAGCACCAGACAAAAATCATTGCTCTATTTACCAAACCTATAGAACATTCTTGGTTCTCCAAGAGGCCACTCAGAGAGTTCGTCCAAATACTGTCCTACTAGGGCTTATGTATACAGGTGGTGCCACATCAGTGCACATTAACATAGACTCTCCAATTATTTTTTCTATACTGTGTCTTCTCTAACTCAAATACTTCAATGGCTCCACGAGCTTTAGGGCAGCCAGGTAGGTAGAAAGTCCAATTGGGAGTCAGGAAAGCCTGGGTTTAAGTCTGACATTTACCAACTGTATGACCCTGGAAAAATCACTTAACCACTGTCTGTATCAGTTTCCTCATCTGTAAAATGGGGTAATAGTAGCATCTATCTCCTAGAGATGTTTTGAGGCTCAAATGAGGTCATATTTGTAAAATGCTCAGCACAGCGTCTGGCACAAAGTAAGCACTCTATAAATGTTGTTGCGATTTTCTCATCCATTCAGAAGTTCCCTCAAGGGGCAGCTATGCATACAACTGTGCATCCATCTCCTGTCCATGTCCTCCAACAGCTTTGCCATGGTGGGGTCGACCAATAATATTAATGGTGAGATCACAGATTCAGAACTAGAATGAATGGCACATGGCATCTCATTTGACAGAAGAGGAAACTGAGGCTTAGAAGGAACCTGCACTGGCGTTGGGATTTGAATCATATCTTCCTGAGTCTGAGGTATACTTTGTACCCATTAGAATACATTGCTTATCAACAATAATTATATTAAGGACAAAAAAGGATGAATTTATTGCCTCTTTTTAAATTTTATTTGTTAGGCTCTCCCCGTTTCCAAATCATCAGGATGAAAGATGCTATAGAAATGAGCCAAAAACCCCATAAAACTTACGCCAAATGATCACCTCTTGGGTCAGACTTTAGGTCACCCCATGCTGAAGTGCTGGTTTGGATTGGGTCAGATTTAAGATTGAAATAAGATCTCATAGTTCTTTTTTTTTGGAGGGCAATTGGGGTTAAGTGACTTGCCCAAGGTCACATGGCTAGGTTTTGTGTTAAGTGTTTGAGGCTGGATTTGAACTCAGGTCCCCCTGACTCCAGGGCCAGTGCTCTATTCACCTAGCTACCCTGATCTCATAGTTCTTAATGAATATAATGAACAAACCAGTGTAGCAACCTGATCTATAATGGATTATAGGTCTGGATCTCAGATGGAGAGTGAGTAAGTGGAGACACTGTCTTCCTCCCTAAACCCTGTCCCCTTCCCACCTCCCCCATTTCTGTCGAGGGCACCCTTACCCTCTCCATCCCCCAGGCTCTCCACTAAAGTATCCTCCTCAACTATTCTCTCTCTTGCCCTCATATCCAAGCTGTGGCATCTGCCTTTGTAACATCTCTCATTTTCACACTGTTCTCTCACTGAACTGTCCCCTCCCTGGTATGGACCTTCATCCTCTTGGGACTGCATTGGTGCAATAGCCTGCTGGCTGGTCTCCCTGCCTCAAGCCTCACCCTAGTTTAGCCTGTGTTCTACTCAGTTCTTAAGATCTCCTGAAGTGCAGGTCTAACCATGTTGCCTCCTTATTCAATAAACTACTGGTTTCCTATTGCTCCAGGATCAAACAGAAAATCCTGTTTGGTGATCCAAGGTCTCCTACCTTTCCAGGCTCCTTACATTGTAACCTCCCCCACTCCCTGTTCTCTGAGATCCAGTAACCCCAGCCTCTTGGCTGTGCCTTGAGCAGGACCCTCTGTCTCCCCACTCTGGGTATTTCTACTCACCATCCCTCATACCTGGAATTCTCTCCTTTCTCATCTCCTGGGATCCCTGGTTTTCTTCAAACCCAGCTCAAATCCCACCATCTATGAGAAGCCTTTCCTGATCCCTGTTAATGCTGCTGCCTTCCCTCCATTGACTCCCTCCCATTAATCCTCTCTGTAGCTTGTTTCTGGGGAGCTGTTTTCGATCTTCCTCCACTGGGCTGGGGGCTCCTTTAGCACAGGGGTGTTCTGGGGTGTTGTGTCCCCAGTGCTCAGCACAATGAGTGTACATAGTAGGTGCTGTCAGAGACAAGACCAGTGCCTCACCCAGTCTTCACATGTAGCTCTGGGATCCCTTTCCGAAGGTGTATAGGCCCATTTGGCTGTTTCAGGCAGTCACTTTCTCTTTCTCATAGTTGTGGCCCTGCCTGGTCCCTCCATCTCCAGTCCATCCTCCCAGTTCATGGCATCACCACTCACCAAGGGTCCCAAGCTTGAAACCTTGAAGCCAACATTGCCGAAGGAGTCACTGATTCCTGTGTTCTTCACCGTTCTCATTTCTCACTCCCTTCCCTCCAGTTCCACTCCTTGCTAACTCACACTGACGCTACATCGATGGCCTCCCAGCAGACCTCCCTGTCCTAAACCCCCTGGGCGCTGCTGCCAGATGTGTCTTCACAAAACACAGTCTTCACTAGGCAAGTTCCCTTCTCAAGAGCCTTATGGTTTCTCTCAGGTTCAGTCCCTCAAGCAGAAGACAGTGCTCTCAGCACACCATTGTCTCCAATGAAGCAACGTTGCCCTGGGATGGCCATGGTCTGTGGACATGGAGCCCTTCAAGTAGCAGGCCCAGAGCCTTGCAAGCCTAGGGAGATGTTTGCCTTTCCTTCCCAGGCTGAGTGCTCAGGAGGCTGGTACCCTCCCTGAAATCGAGGTGAAGAGCCCTAGGGCTTCCTGGTCAGAGCCGTCAGCCTCCCACAATGTGCCAAGAGGAAGGGAGGGTGGCACCCTGCCCCACTCACATCTGCTTTTGGCTACAAAGAGGAAACTCTTCTTTAAGACCTCCAGGCATAAACATTCCTGGCAGTATTTACGGGATAATATTTAAAGCATGGATACAATTAAAACTGCTCATTAATCTTCAACTCTTATCAGTGACGGCTTAATCTAGTTCTGGAACTTCATTTCAGGCTTGAGTGAAAACACCACGACCCTGTCCTTCTGTTATCTCTAGGCCTGTGATTTCCTTGGGACATGTGAAGAAACTCCCTTCATTTACTCAGCCACTGAGGAAACTGGGGCAGGAAGACATTGGATGACTTTCTCAGTCACACAGCTGGTAAGCATCTGAGGCAGAATTGGAGCTCAGGTCTTCCTGCCTTCAAACCCAGAACTCTATCCACTGAGCCAGCCAGCTGTTGGGATTGTGAGAGATCCAACTTAACCATGGTCCTACAGCATGTCAGAAGCAGAGCTTGGACCCAGGTACTCCTGACTCCAAGTCTGTACTGCTCCACCCCCCCATCTTTTCTCATAATTTTTGTAACTTTCTTGGAGGAATGTCTCCCTTGCTCCAGGGCTAATCCATGGAACATGAACCCCCCAAACAAGGAGCACCCCTGGGGGACACAGCAGACCAATATCTCTTCTGGATCTGGGGCTTATGAGCTCAGGGGTCCAGGACAAGGCCCTTGACACCTTCAAGTTTTAGTCTCCTTAGCTCTAGTATGGGAACAGTGAACCCCACCTTCCTTACAGGCAGAGGTGAAGGCCAAATGAGAAATGGTGGGCAGAGATATTTGGGAAATTGTAGATCATTTTCCCAGGGGAGTGTCATTTTCTTGGATCTTTTCTCTAAGGTCTGTAGCATCTTCTGAAAATGCAGGCTCAAGAATTGCCAGATTTTCCTTTGGGTTAAGCAAACAGAAGCCTCCTGGTATCCCTGGCTTTACAGGAGGAGAGAGCAAAGCAGGAGGTGAGTGGATAGATTGATCAAGTGTGTGTGTGAGATGCCAACAGCTGCCCTCTGACCCTGTCTGTCCTTCTTCCCACACTGACTGAATCATGCAGCCTTTGTGCTTTAGCAGCAATGGAGTGGTACAGGTTTCTAAAAAGGATTATCCTCAGCATTTGTAGTGTCGTAGGGCTTGTCATCCCTCAAGAGCCTCTAAGCATGGTTCAAGCCAAAGCACTTTCTGGGTCCCAACACTGTGCAGGCTCGGGTCCTTGGAAGCTTCTTTGACTCCTTTTAACAGGGCTTTAGGCAATGATAGAAACCTCTGTGCTCTCACAGTGAGGCAAGGAGGGGTGACTGTGGACAAACGGAGATCCAGATCCATCCCAAGCTTTCCTCCCCTGCAAATCCTCTCCCTTCCTACTTGGACTAAGCCTTTACTATCAATTACAGGCGTGGAGGGAGATCTGGATGGGGTGCTGCTGGCGGGTATGTCTAATGAAGACAGAATTTAGAGGTAAAGATTTTAAGGCATCAGCTTTTGGTTCTTGCAGAAAGCACATTTGCTTGCTGACCAGGAATACTACAGGGAACTGAATGCAATCTCATCACATCAACAACACAAAGCTCCTCACCCCATTTTCTAAGTGGAGCTACCCAAAAAGCTTAAGTGGGACGTAGGCTGATAATCCGGGATTTGACAGGGGTGAAAAGGAATTTTCTGACCCTAAGTCAGATAACTGCCTGGGACCAGGCCTGCAAGTGTCAGTGAGAAGAGAGCTGTGAAAAGCAGCAACATACTACTAGCCTGAGGGCTTCTTCTGGCTGCTTGGAGGAGGATGACTTTCATGACCTTAGGCTCTGAGTATAACGTGTCCTGAAAGAACCAGCTTCAGCTACATCTGGTACTGGAGAGGCTCCTGGAGGTCTGGGACTGTCTTTTGCCTCTTTCTACATCTGCAGTGCATAGCATAGTGCCTGCACGTAGTAGGTACTTAGTAAATGTTAAAAGCCTCTGCATCCCTTCAGATGGTGGCAGGGAAGCTCACGCTGCCTGGGTAAGGCATCCTCTTCTTGCCTGGAGTGCTGGCTCCTCTAGAGAGGAGAGCGGGGGATGGTTCTCTCCATCAATCACAGGACTGGAAACCAGTGCCAACTCCAGCCCTGAAGGGGGAAATGTGTGGTGACAGCTCTCTGCATAAGTGAAAGATGTTTCTGTAATTCCTGACAATACAGAAAAGAAGGGTGTCTGAATTCTGTGTGTGTGCGCGCATATGCGCGCGCCTGTGCGCGTGGTGTGTACACAGTGAGGCCGATCACGCTTCATCTCCGGCACAGTGACATCTTTTGAATCCACGCATATTGTTGTTTTCACCATGCCACATGTAATGCTTCAGCGGCCAAATGCTGGCGGGGTGGGAGGGGGATGATCTGGCGAGGAAATGATGCTCTCGAATATGGGGCTGGAATACAGCTTTGACGAAAACACAAAATGTTACCCCCAAATCACGCACTAAATGAATTCTTTGGAAGATGGCTTCAAAGGGAAAGTCCTCCCATTCACCCAATTGTTGCAGCATGCTGAAAAGGAATGAGTAGATCCCTTCCCTAATACTGCAAGTGGGGTGGGCTGGGCAAGTCCCCTGGGATAGAAAGAATATCAGGCATTGAGTCGGGAGAGACTGGATTTGAATTCTATCCCTTCCCTTTACCAGCTCTGGGGTCACAAGCAAACTTCTCTGAGTCTCAATTTCCTCATTCATAAAGTGGGGATAATGATACCTGTCATGTCTTGTCAGATAATGCAAAGGATTGAGGAAGGAAATTGCACCAGGAGCTCTCCAAGGTCTTCTCCAGTTTACAGAAGGGTAACAATGGCGGCTTTGTGAGGTCGTGGATTGTTTGCTCTTTGGATCTCCATTACCTGGCATGGGGCGGTACACATTTTTCCACAAAATAACTGAGATCTTATGGGTGTAGGGAACTCCCAGTGGGGAAACTCTCTCTACCAGTGCAGATTAGCCCTGCTCTGCCATGTGGCAGAATCTTAGCCACGCCTAGGATACCAGAAGGTGAGGTGACCTGCCCAGGTCACACAGCCAGGATGGGGTGGGGGGAGCTTGAATTCAGGCCATCCTGATTTGCTATGTCAAGATACTGTCCTCACATCGGATGCCTATCAAATGTGTGTTGACAGAATAAATGACTCATATATGATCTCTAAGAGTCCAGATGTCACCAAGATACCTGATCTGCAGGTACAACATACTTCAGTGGGAAGAGGCCTTGGATCAGAGTTCTAGTTCCTTACATTCTCTATAACTGGAAGAGATTTCTCACTGCAAAAGTTTTAGTAAAGGCACTCATGTTTCCCTCTCTCTTTCTTTCTTTCTTTCTGTGTGTGTGTGTGTGTGTGTGTGTGTGTTTCTCTCTTTCTATCTCTCTCTGTGTTTCTCTCTCTCTCTCTCTCTCTCTCTCTCTCTCTCTCTCTCTCCTTCCCCCTCTCTCCTCTTTCTTCTCTCCTCTCTGTCTCCTACCTTCTGTCTCTCTCTGTCCCCTCCCTCTTCTCTCTCCCTCTCTCCTTCCTCTCTCCTCTCTCTGTCTCCTGCCCACAACCTTTGCCTTTCTCTGTTACCTCTGTGTGTGTGTGTCTCTGTCTCCATCCTTTCCACATTATCTGTCTCTCTCTGTCTCCCTAGCCTCTCTCTGTCTGTCTCTGAAGTAGACAGTTGCTCCTTACCTTTCCTACTTCATCCACATAGAGTGAAGCTATTGGGGAGCTAATTCAAACTTCATTCAAAGGGGCTGAGTGTCCAGGCCTGGAGAGATGAGAGTTTCTTTGTACCTTGTCAGATCTCACCTGAAGTCTTGTGCTCAATTTTGGGCACCATGATTTATGGACATTGGTAACCTGGACAGCAGGATGACAAGGTTGGTGAAGGGCCTCGAGATCATGTCGTGAGGAGGAATGGAAGGGAATGGAAAAGGCATTTATTAAACAACTACTATGTGCCAGACACTACACTAAGTGCTTTATAAATCTCTCCATTGGTAAGAGGATCAGCTGAATTGGCTGAGTCAGTTTAGGTTGGAGAAGTCTCAGCAAGAGTATGGCTTCCACCTCCTTTCCATATAGCTAAGTTCTGCAAGTATCTGGTACTAATGAGCTCTGCTTCATCTGACAGGGCAGCACCAAGAAAAGGGATAGCTCTGGGTTTGATATTAGGAAGAACTTTTTATCATTCAAGATGATCCCCTGAGCACAGGTGATATATTTTTTTTTCTTTTTGGAGAGCAATTGGGGTTAAGTGACTTGCCCCAGGTCACATGGCTAGTTTTTGTGGTAAGCGTCCGAGATCAGATTTGAACTCAGGTCCTCCTGACTCCATGGCTAGTGCTCTATTCACTGCACCACCTAGCTACCCCAGCACAGGTGACCTTAAGTTGCACAGTGATGCACAAGGAAAGGTCCTTTGCTGAAAGGGAGCGAGCAGGAGCAAAGTCTCCAGGAGAGAAGGATCTGAGCCACTACCATTAGAACATCTATGATGGAAGGGAGGATGGGAGGGGAGGGAGGGGAGGGAAGTTGGAAGCACCCACTTGTGAAAAAGGACAGGATCAAAGTAGGGAATAGACCAAGTGGAAGGTGGGATAGGAGGGAGGGAAATATAGTCGGTCTTTTACAATTTATCTACTGTGGTGGTGTTTTGCATAGCTACACATGTACAACATATACTGAATTGCTTGTCTTCCCAGTAAGGGTGGGTGACAAGGGAGGAAGGGAATGAATCTGAAAATTGAAGTTTTAAAATCAAATGTTTTAAATATATATATATATATATATATAAATATATTATGAATACTATTTTACATATAATTGGGAAATAAGATATACAGGCATTGGGGCACAGAGATTCACCTTGCCCTACTGGAAAAGTCGAAGGGGGTATGGGAGAAGATATGGGAGAGAGCAGATTGGAGGAGGGGATATCCTGTGGGACAGCTATTCAGGGGGTAGTGGGTGGGGGGGGGGAAATGGGGAAAAAATTGTAACTCAAAATCTGGCAGAAATGAATGATGTAAACCAGAAGTTAATAAAGCATTTGGGAAAAAAAAGAACATCTATGAAGAGTCAATCAGAGAAGGGAAGTCCCAGCAGTAAGCAGCAGGGAGGGCCATGGGGAGATTCAAAATCAGAACCCCAGAAGTAGTCAGAAGGCACCTCTGAGATCATCTAATACAGCCTCCTGATTTTGCTCCAGTTCCAGGGGAAGAGGTAACTCCTTCTCCTTGACAAGGCCATCCCTCTTCCTCTCCTCCAGCAGCTGATCCTGCAACCATCCCACCTCTAAACTCTCCTCTTTGTGTGAAAGGTACCACCATCCTTCCAGTCTCTGGGTTCCCAACTCTGAGCCTTCCTTAGTTCTCCACTTTACCTTACCTCAGACATCCACTCAGTTGCTACATTTTGTAACTTTTTTCTCATAATGTCTCGAATCTATGTGGGGTGGTGGTGGTCATGATGGTGGGGGAGGATGAGTCCACCAGGTCCTCCTCACTTCTCACCTGGACCATTCCAATAGCCTTCCTAGAGTGTCCCACCTCCCATCTCTCCCGGGTCTCCAATTCATCCTCCATTCAATTACCGATATGATCTTCTGAAAGGATAGGTCACCCCTTACTGCACATGCTTCCAGGGCTCAATGCCTCTACATTCAAAGACAGACCCCTCTGGTTGGCATTTCAAGCCCTCCCAGCCTCCATTTCCAGGGCAAGTGCAGGAAAGTCTTCTCTTTTGTGCACGGTCTGTGCCAGTCAAACTGGTCAAACTTGATGCTCACTGCATGTGCCATCCATTTCTTATCTCTGTGGCTTTGAACAAGCTATGCCAAGTTGACTTACTTGGTATTACCCATTAAGGATAATCACCTCCCCTTATTGTACCTTTGCAAGTCTGGCTGTCCCCCATGCATGGAACACTCTCTCCTTACCCTGATCCTGCAGAATACTTCATTTCTTCAAGGCTCTGCTCAAGTGTCCCTTTCCACAGAAGGTCCCTCCCCTCCCCATTCTCCACAACCATTTCCTTCATGTACATTCTACATTGTTGAGACTGAACCATAGGAGACAGAAAGCCTGCCTTGAGCCAGGGAGATCTGGGCTCAAGCAGCTCTGAAAGCCCAGGAAAGCCCCTTCCACCACTTAGTCCCCTGAATAATTCTCAGACCCTGAAGTGTAAGACTATATGGATAGAGGCATCTTCCTATGGCAGTGAAATCATTGGGCCAGACCTAACATTTTTTGTAGGTAATATAAATACATATATATGGCATGGAGAATTTATTGATAGGATCTGAGGTCTAGAGCTGAAGGAGACCTCAGAGGCCAACTGTGCAACCCTCTCATTTTACAAAAGGTGAAAATAAGGCCCAGAGATGTGACTTACCCAAGATCACGTATGTATGAAGTATTCGAGACTCAGGTCCTCTGATGCAGTCAGTCTCCTTCTGGTGTTGGTGTTTATGTCACATGCCCCCAACAGAAAGCAAGTCACTGGAGGGCAGCATCTTTAAAGCCCAGTGCCTGGCATGGTGCCTAGCACACTGTGGACACTCAGTAAGTGCCTGCTGACCAAACTCACTAAATGGTAGTGTCAGAGCTGTCCCTTCTTCTCCCTCTGGTGGGCCTGCAATGGGGCTCATCTTGAAAGGCTTCAGCTTGGCTCCTCTAAGGCTTCAAAGGGAACCCTAGTGGCTCTTCTTCAGGTTTCACCTGCACCTGCTGGCACAAAGCCACCACTGATGGTGTTGTCTGCCCTTCCTTCAGACCTCTGTCATGTCAGGCTGGCTTTGTGACTGGCCGAGCTTTGACTCCAAGCAGGGGCAAATGGCAGAATTGTCAGGTAGATAGGGAGATCAATGATAGAAAAATGATAGGTAGATATATAGATTGATAGATAATGAAAGAAAGAAAAACAGATAGATAGATAGATAGATAGATAGATAGATAGATAGATAGATAGATAGATAGATTGCTGGGCTAAGCTAAGAAGAGAGGCTGAAAATAAGCTTTCTAGCAGGTAGGGCTCTGGTTTGTTTCTGGGTTCTGCCCTTTAGTCTGGGCTTACTTGACCACAAAACCCATTAGATCATTGGGATAATCCAATGAACTAGTTCCTGAGCCATGTGGCTCATTAGCCAGGCCTCTGAATGAACATCTTTTCCTCTGCCCTCCTTGGTGCTTTATCCCAGTGTGATGGTGACACCAGAGTCTCTATGCCAGAGGAGCACAGGCTCTAACAGGTCCCCAGAAGGAAGGTTCTGGAGGCTTCTCCCAGTGATAGACTGCCTGAGACCCAAGTTCAGAGAGGCACTCCCCGAGAGGCTGAGCCAGCATGTGATGATACAGGCATCCTCAGAGCCCTGAACCCAGCTTCAGATCTTACCTAAATGATGCAGTGGATACAATGATGGACTTTGGATCAGGAAGCCTAAGTTCAGATCCAGCCTCAGATAGTTATTGACTGTGCAACCCTGGAAAAGTTTAAGAAATTGTTCTCAGTTTACTTGTATGCAGTCCAATACTGGCCACAGCCCTGTAAACCAGCAATAGGCCTTGGGGATGACTAAATCATTGGCAGAAATGGTGGTTTCCAGACCTTTCAGCCCACAGAAGGTGAGAGGAGGGGTGTCAGACAACTGGTCAGAAGGAAATTGGGGGAGGGTTCCTTTGCTGACATCAGCAACAGGACTCTGTTGCATTACCCATTCTTGGATCTGGGTCACAATCCTGGGTTTCAGTCCTGGGGCAAGGAAGAACACTAGCACACCAGAGCTTATTGCCACAGGGGAGCTGTGACCCTGGTCACAATTCCAGGATGGAAAAGAGTGCTTGTGGTCCCTCACAGAAAAGAGCTCAGAACAGAATAGTAGTAAACACACCTTTCCCTAAATCATACCACTCAAAAATTACAGGTCCCAGAATTGCCTCTGAAAACAGTTGTACAAAAATACTGAAGCTTGGGACAGTGGCCCTTCTACTCCAGAAGCAGAGCCCCACTTTAGCATAGAGGTGAAAGTCAAGGGATAGACTGGTAAAATGAGCAAATAGCAGAAAAACATCCTAACTATAGAAAGTTACTATGGTGACAGGGAGGATAAAAATACAAACTTAGAGGAAGACAACAAAATCAAAGTTCCTACACTCAAAGCCTTAAAAAATATGAATTGGTCTCAAGCCATGGAAGAGCTCAAAAGGGATTTTAAAAATCAAAAAGAGAAGTAAAGGGAAAATTAGGAAGAAAAATGAGAGTGACGAATGGGAAAATCATTGGGGGAAAAGTCAACAAACAGCTTGGTAAAAGAAGCACAAAAAATTACAGAAGAAAATAACACCTTAAAAACAGAATAGGCCAAATGGTAAAAGAGACACAAAAATCCAATGAGCAAAAGAATGCTTTGATAAGCAAAATTGGACAAATGGAAAAAGATATACAAAAATTGACTGAAGAGTTCCTTTAAAAATAGAATTGGTCAAATGGAAAAGGAGATATAAAAGCTCATTGTAGAAAATAATTCCTTAAAAATTAGAATTGAGCAGGTGAAAGCTAATGACTTTATGAGACATCAAGAAACAATAAAACAAAATCAAAAGAATGAAAAAAATAGAAGAAAATATTAAATGTATAATTGGAAAAACAACTGACCTAGAAAATAGCTCCAAGAGAGATAGTTTAAGAATTATTCAACTACCTGAAAGCCATGATCAAAAAAGAGCTTAGACATCATATTTCAAGAAATCATCAAACCACCCTGATATTGTAAAACCAGAGGGTAAAATAGAAATCAAAAGAATCCATTGATCACCTCCTGAAAAAATATACTAAAATTAAAACTCCCAGGAATTAAAGTCAAACTTCCAGAGCTCCAACATCAAGGAGAGAATATTGTAAGCAGCAAGAAAGAAAGGATCCAAATATCAAGGAGCCACAATCAGGATAACATGAGATTTAGTAGTTTCTACATTAAAGGATTGTAGGGCTTGGAATATGCTATTCTGGAAGGCAAAGAATTTAGGATTACAACCAAGAATCACCTACCCAGCAAAACTGAGTATAATCCTTCAGGGGAGGTGGAAAGGATATTCAGTGAAAGAGAGGACTTCTAAACTTTTAAACTGATGAAAAGACCAGAGCTGAATAGAAAATTTGACTTTCAGATACAAGACTCAAGGGGAACATAAAAAGGCAAAGAGGAAAGAGAAATCATGAGCAATTCAATAAGATTAAACTGTTTACATTTCTACAAGGGAAAATTATACTTGTAACTCCTAAGAACTTTCTCATTATTATGGCAGTTAGAAGGAGTATACATAGACAGAAGACACAGGTGTAAGTTGAATATGATGGGATGATTATCTAAAAAATAAAATTAAGGGGAGAGAAAGAAGAATGCACTAGGAGAGAGGAAAAGGGAGAGGTAAAATGGGGTAAATAATCTAACATAAAAGAGGCATAAAATAGATTTTACAGTGAAGAAGAAGATGGGGAAAGTAAAAGGTGGGGAACCTGTGAACCTTATCCTCATTGTAACTGGATCAAAGATAGTATAACATACATATGAAGCTGGGTGTAGAAATTTCTTACCATATAGGAAGGTAGGAGAGGAAGGAGATAAGAGAAGGAGATGGGGCTGATAGGAGGGAAGGCAGACTGGGGGCCTTAAAAGTCAGCAGCAAAACATTTTTTGGGAATGGAGAGGGTGAAAGAAAAGAAAAAGTAAAATAAATAGGGGGAAATAGGATGGAGGAAAATACATAGTTAGTAATCATTACTATGAAAAAATTACAGCAAGTTTCCCTGATAAAGACCTCATTTTTCAAATATGTAGAGGACTGAGTCAAATTTATAGAAATAAGAGCCATTCCTCAATCGAAAAATGGTCAAAAGTCATGAATAGTCAGTTTTCAGATGAAGTAACCAAAACTATGCATTCATATGAAAAATGCTTTAAATCATGACTGATTAGTGAAATACAAATTTAAAAATGTAAATTAAAACAATTCTAGGCTACCACCCCACACCTATCAGATTGGCTAATATGACAGAAAAGGAAAATGACATGTTGGAGAGATATGGGAAAATCGAGACACTACTGTATTGTTGTTGATGTTGTTTACTGATCCAACCATTCTGGAAAGCAATTTAGAAGTATGCCCAAAGGGCTATAAAACCACAAATACCCTTTGACCAAGCAAGACCACCACCAGGTCTCTATCTCAGAGAGATAAAAAAAAAAAAAAAAGAAAGAAAAGGGCTTACAAGGAGAGTTTTCTCATGGCATTCCTGAGCCAGGCTTTGTTCTCCATTGCACATCTCAACTTTCAATTCAGAGTTTGATGACTTATTATTACAGGTGACCTTTGCCATACTCTAGAAGAAGCTTCATGGACCTTCACCCAGAGACTTAAGGGACCTCAGGGTCCCACAGACAGTAAGTATCAAAAGGCTAGATTTGAACCCAGGTTTTCTGACTATGAAGTCAATGCCTTTTTCTCTACACTGCCCAGTTGAGACCATTGAGGACAGTTTAGAAACCTTCCTACCCCCACAAGGACCAGCACCCATTTATGTATGGGTGTCCATCAGAGACACTCCAGGCTGTACAGGGGGTTGCTGGGGGCCATGAAGACAGATGGGAGGATTGAGGATGAAGGGGAACTCATGGAGAAACCCCAAGTTCCACTGTGGGGACTTTTAGCACCCACATAAGATACTTGATTTTTTTAAACTTTTTTTTCCTTTTTGGAGAGTGGGGAGGGCAGGGCAATTGGGATTAAGTGACTTGCCCAAGGTTACATGGCTAGTAAGTGTTAGGTGTCTGAGGCCGGATTTGAACTCTGGTCCTCCTGACTCCAGGGCCAGTGCTCTATTCACTGTGCCACCTAGCTGCCCCAGATTTTTTTTTTTGTAAGCTACAAGTTCTCTGAAATTATGCTGTCCTGGTATTTTTCTCCAGAAAACTCTGTACACATGTCCATGTGCAGAAGGAAGAAGCCCTGCATGGATCTTTACATTTTCCATGTAAAGGAAGAATGAGTCACTTACCCAGGGTCCAAACCCAAGGGCAGGTCTTGGTTAAACAGGACCAAGCAGGAGGAACTCATCTATGGTAAGCACACCTCCACCCCTGTGTCCTACCTGCCTTGCTCTCACCCACCTCAAATGTCAAGAGCCCTTCATATGGCCTTAGAAAGGGCACTTTAATTGATTAGCAGAAAGCTGACTACTTTTGTTGCAGCTCTCATTTCCCCTGTTACATTAGAAGTAAGCACTGTACTTGCTCTGGACCAAGGTCTCCCTCACACTGCCCATCCAACATGATTTCTGCTCTGTAGGACAAGTAGCAGAATCTGGCATTCTTGAGTACCTCATTGATGGGGGACTACAGTCCACTGATAAAATTCCATTCTATTCAATAAGTCCTTAGTAAAGCAGGAGAACGAAAACATCAGGCCATACAAAGAACTGTGTGTAGCTACATGAACCCGCCCCCGTGCCCCCTGCATTCTATTCTGAATTCGGACGGTGAGCCGGAATCCGTTTTGGATAAACTGTGGAAATGGTAGACATGCTAGTAAAATAGCTAACAGCTCGGGGGTGGCTTGTCATGCCGTGGAATAGTGTGGCTGCCAGCTTGGCATGAGAGCTGATTAGGATCTGGCCTGACCAACTCACTCACTGGGCAGTCACTTCATGTCAGTCTGTTTGTTTCCAAGTCTGTAAAATGGGCAATAATAGCAGCACCTATCTTCCAGGGTTGTTATGCGGTTCAAATGAGAGGAAGGAAAAAAGAGAGGGGAAGGGAAGGGGGAAGGGGGAAGGGGGAAGGGAAGGGAAGGGAAGGGAAGGGAAGGGAAGGGAAGGGAAGGGAAGGGAAGGGAAGGGAAGGGAAGGGAAGGGAAGGGGAAGGAGCAAGGGAGGAAGGGAGAGAAAGAGTAGGAAGAAGGAAGGAAGGAGAGGGAGAGAGGAAAGAAGGGAGAGAGAAGGAAAGAAGGAAAAAAAGGAAGGAACAAAGAAAGGAAGGAAGGGAGGGAGGGAATAAAAGGGGAGGGAGAGAGGAAGGAAAAGCCTTGGTGAAACACTTAGTGTGTACCAGGCTTTATGTCATATACAAATAATACATATAAATTCTTTGCAAACCTCAAAGTGCTATATAAATGGTGCCTTTTCTTAGAGTTCCTCATACAGATAAAAACACACATTCCCAACCTCAGGGCTAGTCTACATGTGCCTTCATCCTTTAATAGGATATCAATAAGTCAAAGTTCAAGCCCATGTTTTCCCAACGTCACTCACCAAAGTGTGCTTTGAGAACACTGAACCAAGCAGGTGGGCTGCCTGAATTCACATTTCCAAAAGCCCACAATCTTGACTGCTTTCCAAGCATGTCAATCAATAATTTTTGATGTCACCAGTCCATTACCCCCAAGGCTTCCAGATGTCTCCCCAAGAATAAAGGTTACAATAACTCAAGAAGTCCAAGGTCCAGGTTCCTAATGGATGATCAGTGAGTAGAATTCAGGATCTAACATCCCTTTACATACTGATAATGTCACATACCTCCCTGCCCTGACAGGGCCAAAGTCATCTAAGGAATGCCAAGCCCTAGACCCTGAGAAACTGCTGAAGAACTCCAGATGAAAGATGTGGCAGGACTGTTTGAGGGGGCTCAAAGGGAGCCACAGCCTTTAAGCAGCTCGCTCGATAATAGGTATTAGCAGGGATCATTGCTGGAAAGAAAAGAAAGAAAGAAAAAAGAACTAAACCCTTTGGCTTATATCCTCAAAGTTCATCCCTTCTGCCATCTTCAATAGAATTCTGCTCATTCAAATCCAGTAAAAATCCAAAGTGAAACGGTCCAGGGCAGACTGGGCAGAGCAAAGAGTACGAGAGGAATTCACTACTGATCATTTTTTAAATAGATAAAAGTTAGTAAATTGGGGGATGCAGGGCAATGTCTTGGAAAAAATACTGAACTTGGTATTGGAGGGCTTGAGTCTGAATGTGACTCTGCTTCCTTTGTGACCTTTGGCAAATTATTTCCTCTCTGGATGTCATTTTCTTCATCTGGATGGGTCTGAAGGTCCCCTTTAGTGAGAAGTCTGGGACCTTGTGCTAATTTGCTTTCCATGTTCTAGATTCACTTTCATCCAACAGGCTTTCTTTGTGTATTCATCACTTTCTTGTATTGGGGTCTTGTCTTCTCAAGTACTGTAAGCTCTCTGATGGCAGGTACCATGTCTTCTGCAATCTGTATCTTCTGCAGCACCTCAGTAACATTTATCAAGCACCCACTCTATGCCAGGAGCTACACTGGGCTCTGAGGATACAGAGATAAAAATGGAATAGCTCCTGCCCTCTGGAACCTCCCATTCTAACAAAGGACACAACACCCACATATGTGAGTAAAGCCTAAGATGTAGAGAGGGGTTGTCAGGAGCAGTTCAAGGGCAGATACGAGCTGCTTTCTCATCTCTGTATTGGCAGCTTCCAGCACTGCTCCCAGCACATGGAGAACAAGGGGAGGGCCAGTGCTTATGCAATTGAATCCTTTGTGTACAATTGTATGGTTTTTAAACCATTCCTTGCAGTCATTGATATCACTTACAAGCTCCCCAAGCCATCCAGAGTGGGGAATGGAATGGGATCTGGAAGGCTAGAAGGGAACTTGGGGTCATATAGCCCATCTCTCTTCATTTTACTGGTGAGGGAGCCAAGGCACAGACTTAAAGCAGCCTCCCGGAGAGGAAGCAGCAGAGCTGGGGTCCGACCCCAGCTCCTCCAATTGAGAACTCAGGGGCTCCATCCTGCTTCCCCAAGAATGACCCCATCTATCTGGCAAAGCCTGCCCTTTACATCCACCCAACTTGTCTCTTCACTCCAAGGGTATTTTCCCACAGATTTTGTTAAAACTCTAAGCGTGTGCATCATGAGACAGACTGACTTCTCAGGAAAAAAAAAATTACTCTATTATCTTGGGAATTGGCGACATACCATACAGACTTGAGAGGAAGGTGCAGAATTAGAAAGAACTTGTAAAGCCCTGAAGGACCCCTCCCCTCCCAGAACTTTATGGGCAGATTCCATTATAGGTAATATTAAAATAAGTGGCACCAAAGGAGGGAAATGCCTCGTTCACAGAGAAAACAAAGTGAAGACTCCTACTGTGGTCAAAATAAGAGATGGGAAAGGGGAGGGTCATGGACACACATAAGCTCATCTGGGGGTAATTGTCATCAGAAATGAATTCAATTAATTGAAGTCTTATTAGTACAGAGGAAGAGGAGGAGGAAAAATAATAGGAAAAGGAGAAAGAGGAAGGGGAGGGAAAGGGGAAGAAAAGGGAGAAGAAGAAAGAGAAGAAAGAGGAGCAAGAGGAGGAAAAGAGGAAGGAAGAGGAGGAGAAGGAGGAAGAAGAGGAGGAAGAAAAAGAAAGGGAGGAAGAGGAGAAAGGAGGAAGAAGCAGACGAGGGGGCTGAAGATAGCTAGCACTTTTATAGTGCCTTAAGGTTTGCCTAGATCATTTCTGGATGTTTTCTCATTTTATCAGTAGACATTTTTGCCTTGGCTTCCTGCTTTTGTTGATTGTTAATACAATGTTATATTTGATTAGTACTGATTTAAGGGAGTGCTTTCATGGAGTAAGTGTAATATTCCTACATACATGAAGGATTGGTTATCTTTGGGGGAAGCTCATTTCTCAGAACACTTTGTTTGCCTTTGGTCAGTGAGTCTAGACTTGAAAGTTAGTCCAGCTTGTGTCCAAGCTTAAATCTGGCTCAACTCCAAAGGGCTGGAAGCAGAATATGGATCCTTTATACAAAGGCTACGATTCAGAGAAAGATGAACAGCTCATACCCAGGGTCAGTAGAAGCAGAGATCAAAGATATCACAGGGGCATAAGTCCCCAAACAGGGAGGTGCAGGTAAATGTTTAACAATTGGCTCTCTGGAAAGGAAAAAAAAAAACTGTACTCACAACACAATTGTAACTCCACTTCATCCAGTTTGAGCTGCCCCTTCCAGAGGACAAAGTTCTGTAGAAGACTGAAGACAAGAATTCTTTTTTTTTTTATTTTTTTTTTATTTTTTTTTAAAGCAATTGGGGTTAAGTAACTTGCTCAAGGTTACACGGCTAGTCATTATTTATGCGTGGGTGCTCATTTTCTGAGGCCGGATCTGATCTCGGGTCATCCCAACTCCGAGGCCGGCGCTCTTACTCACTGCGCCACCTAGCCGCCCCTTTAGGGCAATTGGGGTTAAGTAACTTGCCCAAGGTTACACGGCTAGGTTTTTGTTTGTGCGGATTAAGTGTTGGAGGCCGGCTCCGAACTCAGGTCCTTCTGATTCCAGGGCCAGCGCTCTATTCACTGCGCCACCTAGCCGCCCCAAGACAAGAATTCTTATTCTTAGAAAACAAGAAATGGTCCTGGGGAGTCTTTGCAAGTATTTTCTAAGGCTGGTATATAGATATATCTTTCTGTGTGTGGATAGAGAAGCCCAGAGAAGCCTGACACATACAAATATATGTAAATGTCTCTGCATCATTGTTCCACAATGCATCATTCTCCCCCGCTTCCCCAGGCTCTCAGCTGAGATATGTATTGCATCCTTAGAGTAGCCCTCAGACCCTCCCCCCAAATCTGGGGCCAGGGAATATGCAAACACTAACCCTAAGTCCCATTTCTCCTGGCAAAAAGATGCAAACCTCCTGCCTAGCAGCAGCCTTGGGACAGGGAGAAGGCTGCCTGCATCTGGGCTGGCCACAGCTGATGCTTAGATTCTATTTGCCTTCCCTGGGTAACAGCCCAGACCTCCCTTCCCTCCCCATCCCTGCTACCCTCTTCTTGCTTTTCCCTGCATCCCTAGCACTTTGCACAGGCACACAGAGAGGGTTTAATAAATGCTTATGAGTGGAGGAAAGGTGAGGACATGATTTAGCTTCCTCCTTGTTCCTGGTGCCTTCTATCCTTGCATGGTTGCAAGCACACAGGCACATTCTTTCTTTCTCAGAGGGCCCCCAATCCTGAGGTCTAGTGGACCAGCCAGGGCTGTGGAGGCTATGCAAAGACTCTGGATCAGCACTGTTAGTAGAGCTGGCCTGACCATTCTGGAAAGCAGTTCAGATTCAGCTAAAGTATATTCATTCAGTCAACAAGCATTTATTGTCTATATGTGCCAGGCCTTGTGCTAAATTGGGTCAAGGCCAGAAAGGGAAAGGCCCCAGGGTTATTCAGAGATCCTTTTTTTATGGGAGCAAAGAACTAAGAAAGAGGTGATGCCCATCAATGTGGGGGGAGTGATAATCACATGACACAACCTTCCTGTGGTGTCAGAAATGAGGAATATGACAAACTCAGAGAAGTCTGGGAAGACTTGCATGAACTGATGCACAGTAAAGTAAGGAGAACCAGGAAAACCACATGCACAGGAACTACCAATGGAAAAAACAAAAGATGAGAGTAAAAGCTGAATTCCTTTGAATTCCAGTCTGGGCCTCAGAGAACATGGGAGATGAGCTTCCCCATTCCCTTGTTCACTGCACTCCCAAACCCTGGCATCTGCCTATACTTGCAAACCCTTTCCTTTGGACCTGCGCTCAGTGAGTTGCTGCCCCTTGATCCCTTTCTCTGGTCCGACCCTTCCTGTCCACTGCTTTGTGGAATTATGACTTTGGCATGCCTTTGAGTGATCTCTTTTCTAGACACCAGCCCCATGTGCCTATTCACGTGGCTGGACCAAATGTAGCTTCCCCACCCAAAAGATGGAGAGAGGCTGAGAAGCATACCCTGAACTGGGGGGCTTACAGCATCCAGGAAGCTGTATTGTTCTCATTCAGGTAGTCAGAGACCCTCCTGGGCTAGACAAGCTGCTGGTCTGAACCAAGTGTCCTTATGCATATTGTCAAGCACACAGGTAAGGCCAAAGTGCATTAAGCACTTTCCCCCACATTCAATAATGTAATAAAATGAACCTAATGACCACAGTGTCAATCAAGAAACCAAAAGCATCAACATCCCTCTCCTCTTGAGATTCTCTGTGAACAAACATCATCTATAGATATAATGCAATTTGGAAAACTGGGGATCTAATAATAAGGCGTCCAGGCTATGGGAACCTGAAGAACTTAACCTGAGTTGCAAATTTTAACTTTCCACGATTAAATACAGCTTCCTTCAATGGCCTACTTGATAGGCCCCATCTCAAGCCAAACGGAATCAGCCGCACCATCTGTTAAGCGAACCCACAGAGTCCATGATTGTATTGCTCTAAGACTGCCCTTCACCAAAATGATACAGTAGGTGGTGGGGGGAGCCATGAAGAATCTGGGAATGGAATCTAATTTCCTGGATGCAGAAAACCTTTTTAGGTTATCCTCAGCTGGTCACTCAGCCTTGGGCAGTTTATCTTTCCCAAAAATACTCTAAGGGTCCAAAGCCCCAGGGTCCAGGTCAGACATACAATCACCCTGGATCACCATATAATCACCAAAAGAGCAGATCTTCAGATACAGGGATAGACCAGGAAGTGACATCTTTTCAAGGGTCTAGGATCAAACATCTAGGTTTGTTTTATTGTTTTTTTAAGATCTTTGAGCAAAAGTGAGAAGTTCCTCTTTGAATCTGTAGCCAGTAAGGCCTGTCAAGTCAGGGTTCAAGACCCACAATGAAGAATGCCAACCATGTCACTCAGCAGCTGTTTGTGTCCAGTGACAATAGACATCAAGTGTGATCAGCCCTGCACTTTGGAACGTAAGGAAGTCATGACCAGGTCTAATGAAAGGGGGCTCTGAAAAGTCTATTCCAGCTGAGGGAAGAGACAGAAAGGTGACAGAGGCTTCCTGCCTGAGAGAAGGAGGCAAGGATCCCTTAGGCAGATAGTGAGCAGATGCACCTGGAAGGCAAGTCTTTCCTCAGGAGAATTTCTCTACCATCAAGGTCCTCCCAACATCCTCCATACCACGTCTATGCCTCTGGACTGACAAAGACAATGGAATTTCCAGGTCCCATTCTACAGGGGTCCATAAGCCCACAATTCACCCCAAGTACCCAACCTGACCAACCCAACACTGACAGAACTACAGGAAGCATAGATCCAACCTGTCACACCCACTCCCCCAACAAATTGCAGCAACTCTATTCTGTCCAGGACAGAGTATAAAGTCCTCCCCTTAGCATCTAAGGTCCTTTACAGCCCTGCCTCCCGCTGTAGTTTCCTCATACTGCATTCCTAGCCTCACCCTTCACATTCAGTTTCACCGACTTCCTTCACATCTCTCAAACTCAGTGCTCCATCTCTCATCTCCCTGCCTTTGAGCTGGCTGCCTCCTGGCCCTGGGAAGCTCTCTCAGCTCTCATCTTCAAATTCTGGCTTCCTTTGAGACTTGACTCAAATTCCATCTTTCCAGAAGCTTTCCGTGGTCCCCAGGCTTCCTTCCCATCTTCCGTCTCTATCTTCCCTGCACTGACTGATTTACATGCCATCTCCTTCTTTGTGCAGGGGACTCTTTGCCTCTCTTCATAGCCCCAGCACTCAGTTCAGTGCCTGGCCCATACTAGGAGCTCCATGAAGTTTCCTGACCCCTGACTGATAGCAGAGGTAGAGAGCCAAGTCAAGATTTGAATTCAAGTTCTCTAAATATGGAGCCACTACTTTGTCTCTGCTCCACCCCTCCACCAGAGGAGAGGATCCAGCAGTGAGAAAACCAAGGAGTCTCTGGAGAAAGCATCATGTCAGGGAGGAAGACAAGTCATCAGAGACAGTTATGGCCCCTCCTAGCCTCCCTAGAATGAGGGGAGGTGGCAGACCAGCCATGAAGCTTTTTAAAATGAATAGTCCACAGACCACTGAGACATAGGGCTGCAGGCAAGACCAAGTAAGGAAAGGAAAATGGCCTCCCAGCTAGTTCTTGTGACCCTGGGCAAGTCTCAGTTTCCCCATCTGTGAAGAGGGTTGGCTTTCTTAACGACACGCATAGCAGTTCACGAGGACGTATCACTTGTATGTGTTGGCATTTGTAGTGACCTTCTTACTTTTAAAAAGAAAAATGTTTCTGAGAAAGATATACTCTCCTCTGTCCCTAGTTCTGGACTGGGAGGTTAGGAATCAGGTTTTAAATGGAGAGTGGGGCAGGGGTGGGACAGCACATCAGAAAGGTGTCTGGGTTCAAGCAGGGTGTTAGGACCCAAACCCGTTGTTCGGGGGCTTTCATCTGAATTTTATGGGCAAGCATACCCTTATTGATTCTAAAAGGCTGCAGCTGAGCTGTGTAAAGCTGTCTAAATCTAAGGGATTCTCTGTCTGGCCTCCTCCCACCTTCCTTGAAAGTCCCTTTTAACTGTAGCTTCACCTTGAGCCCTGGGCTCCTGTCCCTTTGAAGCGGCTGCCTCTCAAGCTGAAATGGATAACTCCCCCAACCTGCTGTGACATAGTTCTCTGTGCCTCGAAGGACCAGAACACAACAAGCCCAAAACACAAACCAAATGCTCGACAGGAAGAAAAGACTCCACAGTCTTGAAGAGAATCGAGGAATTTTTTATATCATGCCCACATGAAGGGGGAAGCTACTCCCTGAGGTCTAACAAGATAAGCTGGCCCTTCTCAAAGGCCTAGGAGCCCCTGTCAGCTGGGTAAAGAGGGAGCTGGGATTTCAGGGAGAACCATGAGCTCACATTTCTCACAGGCAGCTTCATTCCTGGGGGCATAAAGAAAGTCATAGGATGGGACTGTGTCCAATCTGATTAGACCACATCCTTAGACATTGCTGTCAGTATCCTGATTCTCAAACCATACCAAGGTACCTTCTGACTATTTGGAATGAGAAGAGATGATAACCCTGCTCTCCTCCACGTGGCTTTGGCCAAAACAATGGGTGGCCTCTCATAGGCTATGGGACTTTGCTGAAAGGCAAAGGTAAATGGTAGGACCTCCTTGGTTCTGTCAGTTAATATCCAGTGACTAAGTATATACTATGTGCTAGGCACTGTGCTGAGCACTGGGGGTGCAAAGAACTCTCTTGACATTCCTCTCCAAAAAACTGAAATAACTTATCGAATCAAATTCTGGATGAGCAAAGCCAACAAAAGGTCAGAAAGAAACATTTTCCAGCCTAAGACAACTTATAATGTCAGTGGGAGAGGTCTGTGACACTGAGGTTGGGGCCAGCCTAAAATACAGCAGTAGCAGCATTGGTGGGCCTCGAAGGACACCGTGATAGTGACAATGGCAGCAGCAGCTCTGGGAACCCTCAGCCCAAAGATGGAAAAAGGATCAGATAGTTGGTCAGAAAGAGATTACAGAGGATCCCTTGCTGGTATTCTGAGGAGCTGGTGTACTTGGCAACTCTACCGCCCATATGCAGTTTGGTGTCACAGTTCCTGCACAGAGAGGATAACTGGGGGTCCATAACAACTGAGCAGGAGCCCTGGTTACAATTCCATGGCACTAGAGCGAGTGGCTATAATGGAACAAGGGCCCTTCCTGCGGAGACCAGAGCACAGACCAGGAGAGCAGTGACCACATCTCTCTCTGCATCACACCACCTTGGAAGTACAAAAAAACTTACAGTCCCCTAGAACTAGCTCAGAAAATAGCAGCACAGCAAAACCTAAAGCTTGGGACAGTGCCTCCATACCCTCAGGTGATCAGAGTTCAACTTCAGCATAAAGTTCATAAAGAAATAGGCTGGAGGGGCAGAGCCAAGATGGCGGAGTAGAAATAGCACATCCAGCTCTTTCCCTGTCGCCACTGAGTCGAGCGGGAGGCGGAGGCTCCCGGGTGTTTTCAAGATTTAGCTTCACCCGCGATCCGCTGCCATGGCCGAGGAAGGCATTGCTGCTGGAGGTGTAATGGACGTTAACACCGCTCTACAAGAAGTGCTGAAGACCGCACTCATCCACGATGGCCTAGCTCGTGGAATTCGTGAAGCTGCCAAAGCCTTGGACAAACGCCAAGCCCATCTTTGTGTTCTTGCTTCCAACTGTGATGAACCTATGTATGTAAAGTTGGTTGAGGCCCTATGTGCTGAGCATCAAATCAACTTGATTAAGGTTGATGACAACAAGAAGCTGGGTGAATGGGTAGGCCTCTGTAAAATTGACAGAGAGGGAAAGCCCCGTAAAGTTGTTGGCTGCAGTTGTGTTGTTGTTAAGGACTATGGCAAGGAATCTCAGGCCAAAGATGTCATCGAAGAATATTTTAAATGCAAGAAATGAATAAATAAAGCCTTGGTCTGATTTGAAAAAAAAAAAAAAAAAAAGAAATAGCACATCCAAGGCAGTCTCCCCTCAGATCACCCCCAAACCATGTAAAAAAGGACTCTGAACAACTTCTGGAGCCCCAGCACCCACAGAACAACACAGAGAAGCTAACCTCCCACTGAGGACAGCCCAGCAGCCCTGCAGGAAGGGCCAGCGAAGCGATCTGGAAGCCAGCGGCACAGTGCGGGGAGAGCTGAGCCTAGGTCCGCCTGAGTTGTGGTTTTAGCCCCAGAACGTCCAGGCCAGCAGCCGGCTGGAGGGAAACCAGAACACCAGCAGCTGTGGTGATTCCAGAATTATCAACACAGACATGCCTAGAACAAAGTGAGAAGTTAGTGCCCTATGGACTTTGGGACCAGTATTTGGGGAACATGTCGGCTTCCTCCCCTAGGGGCTAGAATCCGCTGAGGAGACATGCCATTTTGTAGTTTTCAGAGGCAGCTCCAGCTCCTGGCCTTTGAACTGAAGGGAGATCCAGCGATCAATCTTGGGGGGTAATCCCTCTTGCTTTAACCTACCTGGATCTGGATTGTGGTCTGGGGTGGAGGTCGTGGGGTGGGTATCCAACTTGCCAGAAACGGAAGTTGTGAAGACCCCAACTTTGGGATGGAAGCTCCCCTGTCTGGTGGCAGAGTCCTACTGTGGCAACAAGCCCAAAAGTCAAGTAATTAAGTGGCAAGATGCCTAGGCAAAGGAAACAAAATAAACAGAAAAATGCAACATTAGACTCCTATTTGGGGGGGCAAAGAGGATCGAAGCATGGAACAGGAAGAGGCTGTGAGGTCAGAAATCCTGCTCCAAAAGCCCCAAAGGAAAATATGAATGTGTTACAGGCCATAGAGGACCTTAAGAAGGACTTTAAAAATCAAATAAGAGAAGTGGAGGAAAAACTGGGAAGAGAAATGAGAAGGATACAGGAAAAGTATGAAATGAGGATCAACAGCCTCACTGAGGAAAATAACACCTTAAAAAATAGACTGGCAAAGGAGACCCAAAAGGGCAATGAGGAGAAGAATGCCTTAAAAAGCCAAATTTGCCAGATGGAAAAAGAATCTCAAAAGCTCACTGAGGAGATTCATTCCTTCAGAGTTAGACTGGAGCAAATGGAAGCTAATGACTTTTTGAGGAATCAAGTTGCTGTTAAACTGATCCAAAGAATAGAAGGCAATGTGAAATATCTCATGGGAAAAACCACTGACCTATAAAATAGATCCAGGGGAGATAATTTAAAAATTATTGGACTAAGGGGCGGCTGGAGTTGGGATGACCCGAGATCGAATCCAGCCTCAGAAAATGAGGACCCACACACAAATAATGATTGGCCGTGTAACCTTGAGCAAGTTACTTAACCCCAATTGCTTTAAAAAAAATTACAGACTACCTGAAAATCATGATCAAACAAAGAACCTAGAAATCATCCTTCAAGGAAAAGTGCCCTGATGTTTTAGACCCAGAGGGCAAAATAGAGATTGAAAGAATCCACTGATCACCTCCTGAAAAAGATCCCCAAAAGAAAACTCCCAGGAATATTATAGCCAGGTTCCAGAATTCCCAGATCAAGGAGAAAATACTCCAAGCAGCCAGGAAGAAACAATTTCAACATTGTGGAAACACAAGCAGAATAGCTCAGGACCTGGCAGCTTCTACACTGAGAGATAGAAGGGCATTGAATATGATATTCCAGAGGGCAAAAAAGCTAGGACTGAACCCAAGGGTCACCTACCCAGCAAAACTGAGTATTTTGTTTCAGGGGAAAACATGGTCATTCAGTGGAATAGAAGACTTTCAAGCATTCTTGAGGAGAAAACCAGAGCTAAATAGAAAATTTGACATCCAGACACAAGAAGCAAGAGATGCCTGAGGAGGTAATCAGGGAAAAGAAATCAAAAGGAACTTATCAAAGTTGACCTATTTACATTCCTACAGGGAAAAACAATAACTGTGACTGATGAAACCTTTCTCAGTATGAAAATAATTGAAGAAGGGTATATGGTCATATGAATACATATGTGAATGTGTGTATATATGTTTACAGTTATACATGGATAGAGGGCATAGATTGAATTTGTTGGGAAGGGATGATACTTAAGGGATGAAATTATGAGGTGAGAGAGGAAAGTTGCAAGAGGGGATGGGGAGAGACAGGGTAGGGTAAACTATCTCATGTAGAAGAAGCCAGGGGAAGTGGCTGCAGGGTAGGGGAGGTTGGAAGTACCCACTTTTGAAGAGGGACAAGATCAAAGTAGGGAATGGACCAGGTGGGGGGTGGGATGGGTGGGAGGGAAATATAAGCAGTCTTTTACAATATATCTACTATGGTAATGTTTTGCATAGCTATACATGGACAACACATACTGAATTGCTTATCTTCCCAGAGGGAGTGGGTGACAAGGGAGGAAGGGAATGGATCTGAAATTCGAAGTCTTAAAATTAAATGTTTCAAATGTATATAAATACTATTATTAATACTATTTTTCATGTAATTGGGAGATAATATGTTCAGGTATTGGGGCACAGAGACTCACCTTGCTCTAATGGAAAAGTTGAAGGGGGTTTGGGAGAAGATATGGGAGAGAGCAGATTGGATGAAGGAATATCCTGTGGGAGTGCTATTCTGGGGTGGTGGGCAGGGGAAAAATGGGGAAAAATTGTAACTCAAAATCTGGTGGAAATGAATGATGTAAACCAGAAGTTAAAGCATTTGTTAAAAAAAAAAAAAAAGCAAGGATCAACAGCCATCGGGCCACCAGGTGGCAGAGTGAATAGAGCAGGGCCCTGGAGTCAAGATGACCTGAGTTCAAATTTGATCTCAGATACTTCCTTAGCAGCATGACCCTGGGCAAATCATTTAACTTCAAATTGCCTCCAAAAAGAAAAGGAAAAAAAAAAAGAATAAACAACCATAGGCCTTCAAACAAGTTCTTAATTGAGGCCCAAAATTTGGACTAAACAGGCACTAAGAACCTACCACATACTAAGTACAAGGGACACAAATACAAAAGTAAAAGATGAGCCCCTGACATCAATGGGAATAGGCAGAGGACCCTAGAGTGACAAATATACCCTTCCCCCCCTCATGTTGGGTCACCTGCCTATAAAAGTTTTATTCAGAAAGGCCATTTTTACAAGCACAGTAAAGATATCAGAAATTATGCTGTCAGCAGAGCTATAACCAAAATTATGGCCTTTATAGTTTCTATATGTCTAAAAAATAAAAATTGGCTAAAGAAAAAAAAAGAAATAGGCTGGAAAATGAAAAAGCAAACAAACAAACAAAAAAAAAACACAAAAAGAACTTGACCTTAAGTATGGTGTCAGGGAAAACCAAGATATAAACTCAGAAAAATATGACAAATGGATACAACTACAAGTAAAGCCTTAAAGAAAATTTGCCAATTAGATTCAAGCTCAACAAGAATTCCTGAAAGGAAGACAGATAAGAGTGGTAGAGGAAAAACTGGTAAGAAAAAAAAAAATGAGAGTACAGCAAAAAAAAAAAAATGAAAGAGAATCAACATCTTTGTAAAAGAGTCACAAAAAATACTGAAGAAAATAACACCTTAAAAACAGAATTGGCTAGTGGTAAAAGAGGCACAAAAATTCATTGAAGAACTCCTTAAAAAACAGAATATGCCAAATGTAAAAGAAGGTGTGAAAACTCAATGAAAAAAAATGATTTGTCAAAATTTAAATTTGGGCAACTGGAAACTAATGGCTCCATGAGACATCAAGAAACAACAAAATAAAGTCAAAAGAATTTTAAAAAGTAAAAAAGAATGAATAACTAAAAAGAAATTTAAAAAAAATTTAAATAGAAGAAAATGTGAAATATCTCTTTGGAAAAACAACTCACCTAAAAAAACATATCAAAGAGATAAAACTTAAGAATTATTGAACTACCTGAAAGCCATGATCAAAAAAAGAGCCTAGACATCATCTTTTGAGAAATTATCAAAGAAACATTATTCCATTATCATAGATCCAGAGGATAAAATAGAAATTGAAAAAAAAATCGATTGATCACCTCCTGAAAAAGATCCCAAAATGAAAACTCCCAGGAATATTATAGTCAAATCTCAGAGCTCCCAGATAAAGGAGATCATATTGCTAGCATCCAGAAAGAACCACTCAAATAAAATGGAAGAACATTCAGGATAACACAAGATTTAGCAGCTTCCATTTTAAAGGAGTGGAGGGCTCAGAATATGATATTCCAGAGAGCAAAGAAACTAGGATTACAACCAAGAATAACCTCCTAGCAAGAATGAGTATAAACTTGCAGGGGAAATAGAAGACTTTCAAGTATTCCTAATGAAAAGATCAAAGCTGAATAGAAAAATTGACTTTCATTTTAAAAAATTAATTTATTTATTTTTCGTCTTCAGCATTCGTTTCCACAAGATTTTTAGTTAAAATTTTTTCTCCCCATCTTTCTCCTACCCCTACCCCAAAATGGCAAGACTACTGAATACCCCTTCCCCCAATCTGTTCTCTCTTCTATCCTCCCCCATTACCCCCTAACTTAATATGAGGGCAAGATGGGTTTCTATACCCTAGTACCTGTATATCTTATGTCCCAGTTGTGTGTAAAAAGAAAGTTTTTTAAACATTTGTTTGTAAAACTATGAGTTCTAGATTTTTTCCCTCTTTCTTCCTCACCCACCCCCACTGGGAAGATAAATAATTGTACATGTGTACTTACCCAAATCATTTCCATAATAGTTATATTGTAAAAGACTAACTATATTTCCCTCCATCCTATCCTGTCCCCTACTTATTCTATTTTCTCCTTTGATTCTATCCATTTTCAAAAATGTTTGCTTCAAACTGCCCTGTCCGCCAATCTGCCCTCCCTTCTATCATCTTCCCTCTTATCCCCTACCCCCTATTTTTTTGTAGGGTAAGATACCCAATTGAGTGTGTATGTTATTCTCTCCTTAAGCCAAATTCCATGAGAGTCAGGTTGAAACATTCCCTTTCACATTCCTGCTCTTCCCTTCCCTTCCCTTCCAGTTTTCTCTTGCCTCTTTTATAGGAGATAATTTACCCCAATCTATCTCTCTACTTCCCTCTGCCAAGAAATTCCTCTCTCACCTTTTAATTTTATTTTTTAGATATCATCCCTTCATATTCAACTCATCCTGTACCCTCTGTCTATGTATACATGAACATACATATGCACACAGTCACATATATATTTATATACAAACACACTCCTCTATACAGACATACACACACACACACGCACACACACACATATTCCCTTCAACTATCTTCATACTGAGAAAAGCCTTATGAGTTACAATTATCATTTTTCCATGTAGGAATGTAAATTAAGTTTAATAAGTTCCTTATGGTTTATTTTTCGTGTTTACCTTCTCATGCTTCTTGTATTTGAAAGTCAAATTGTCTTTTCAGCTCTGTTTTTTTTTTCAACAAGAATGCTTGAAAGTCCTCTATTTCATTGAATTATCATATTTTTCCCTGTAGCATTATACTCAGTTTTGCTGGATAGGTGATTCCTAGTTTTAATCCTCAATCCTTTGACCTCCAGAATATCATATCTCAAGCCCTTTGATCCCTTAATGTAGAAGCTGCTAGGTCTTGTGTTATCCTGATTGTGTTTACACAAACCTCAAGGTATTTCTTCCTGACTGCTTGCAATATTTTCTCCTTGACCTGAGAGCTCTGGAATTTGGCTATAATATTCCTAGGAATTTTCTTTTTGGGATCTTTTTCAGAAGGCAATGAGTGAATTCTTTCAATTCCTATTTTGCCCTCTGCTTCTAGAATATCAGGGCAATTTTCCTTGAGAATTTCTTGAAAGATGGTGTCTAGGCTCTTTTGTTGATCATGGCTTTCAGGTGGTCCAATAATTTTTAGACTATCTCTCCTGGATATATTTTCCATGTCAGTGGTTTTTCCAATGAGATATTTTGCATTGCCTCTATTTTTTTCATTTGTTTGGATCTGTTTTATACTATCTTGATTTCTCATAAACTCATTAGCTTCCACTTGCTCCAATCTAATTTTGAAGGACTTATTCTCTTCAGTGAGTTTTTGAAATTCCTTTTCCATCTGGCAAATTTGGCTTTTTAAGGCAATCTTCTCCTCATTGGCTTTTGGGGTCTCTTTTGCCATTTGGCTTAGTCTATTTTTTTGCTTTTTTTTTTTTTTGGAGGGCAATTGGGGTTAAGTAACTTGCCCAAGGTCACACGGCTAGGTTTTTGTTTGTGTGGGTTAAGTGTCTGAGGCTGGATCTGAACTCAGGTCCTTCTGACTTCAGGGCCTACACTCTACTCACTGCACCTCCTAGCTGCCCCATGGCTTAGTCTATTTTTAAGATGTAATTTTCTTCAGAAATTTTTGGGTCTCTTTAAGTAGGCTGTTGACTCACTTTTCATGATTTTCTTGTATCATTCTCATTTCTCTTCCCAATTTTTCTTCCACTTCTCTTACTTGATTTTCAAAATCGAAAATTTGACTTTTGAACACAACACTCAAGAGAAGCATAAAAAGATAAACATGAAAGAATAATCATAAGAGACTCAATAAATTTAAACTTTTTTACATGCCTATATGGGAAGATGACACATGTAATGCCTAAGAACTTCTTCATTCTTATAGCAGTTGGAAGGAGTCTATATAGACAGAGGGCATGGGTATGAATTGATTATGTCAAAATGATCTAAAAAAATGATGGAGTAAGAGAGATGGACTGGGAAAGGGGGAAAGGGAGAAGTGGAATGGGGAATTGTTTCCATGTAAAACAGGCACACAAGAAAGAGTTTTTATAGTAAAGGGGAAGATGGGGGAGGGGTGGCAGGCAATGTTTGCACCTTATTCTCATCAGAATTTGTTTAAAGAGGGAAGAATACACACACACACACACACACACACACACACACAGGGTTGTGTATAGACATCTATTTCATCCAATAGGGAAAAATGAAGGTGTAGCAACAACCACACTGGCATACACAGGATGACTGCTAGCACAGTCTCAGATCTGCTTTACTGGGAAATACAGCTTTTCAAGGCATCAACAATCTTTTTCAATTGCAATCATTAGTACAGGGAACAAACCATTACCCTGAACTTCAGAGAAAATCCAAACAAAGAAAATACAGAAAATACAAGGAGAGAAATGAAGACCAACAGAAAGGAATTCTAACTGCCTGAGAAATTAGCACAGATAAACAGATCCAACTATCCAAGGAAATACATACATAGTTACCAGAGAGAGAAACACCAACATTTGGGTTTTTCAAAGCTAGGGGCTCCTTGCAAGCTACCCAGAGAATCATCTGGTCAAATCAAAATAGCACTCTTCTAATGAGGGAACCCCAAACCAAAATGTCAACCTCAGCTTATATATATATATATATATATATATACACACACATACTTTTTAAGGCCAGAGGGCATCATAACCCTCTGACTCTGCCTAATTAGAAATTAATAAAAGGTGTGAAAATCTTCCTACAAGCAAGCCTCCCTTAAGCAAATTTCCCTAATGAGCTCCACTTGAGGCCCATTAATGGCTGGGGAAGACTTTATATCCCATTAACATTACAGAGGGAAAGGGGATAAGAGATATTGAGAGGGGGTGATAAAAAAGTAGATTAAGGGAGGTACTGGTCAGAAGGAAAACAGACTTAGGAGGAGGGACAGGATAAAGGAGAAAGAGAAGGATAAACACAAGAAATTAGGATGGAGGTAAATAAACAGTTACTAATCATAATTGTGAATGTAAATGTAAGCTCTCTCATAAAATGGAAGTGGATAGCAGAATGGATTAGAAAATAAAATACAACAATATGTTGTTTACAAGACACACAGTTGAAATAGAAACACACACATAGAGTTAAAATAAAGGTCGGAAGCTAAATTCATTATGTTTTAGTTGAAGTAAAAATGGCAGGAGTAGCAATCATGATCTCAGACAAAGCAAAAGCAAAAAGAACTAATCAAAAGAGATAATCATGGAAACTATGTTTTGATAAAAGCCACAATAGACAATGAAAAAATATTAAAACATTTACAGCAAGTTTTTCTGATAAAGGTTTTATCAAATTGGGTCAAATTTATAAAAAATAATAGCCATTCCCCATTTGAAAAATGATCAAAGGATATGAACAGAGAGTTTTCAGAAGAAGAAATCAAAGCTCTCTGTAGTCATGTTTAAAATGTTCTAAAACTCTGTTGATTAGAAAAGTGAAAATTAAAACAACTCTGAGGTGCCACCTCTCACCTGTCAGAAATGACAAATGATGGAGGGGATGAGGGAAAACAGGTACACTAATAAACTGTTGGTGAAATTGTGAACTAGTTCAAACATTCTAGAAAAAAAAATTGGAACTACGTTCAAAGGGCTGTAAAATTATGTATACCTTTTGATTCAACAATAATACTACTAGGATTTTACCCTAAAGAGATCAAAGGAAAAGGAAAATTGAGGGGATGCTCATCAATTGGGGAATGGCTAAACAAGTTGTGGCATATGGTGGTGATGAAGTACTACTGTGCTTTAAGAAATGATGAGGGGGGGGGCGGAGCCAAGATGGCGGAGTAGAAACAGCTCGTCCAAGCCTCTCTGCCCCCAGATTCTCCACAAACTATGTAAAAAAGGACTCTGAAAATCTTCTGGAGCCCCAGCACCCACAGAACGACACAGAGAAGCTAACCTCCCGCTGAGGACAGCCCAGCACCCTGCAGGAAGGACCAGCGCAGTGGTCTGGGAGCCGGCAGCGCGCAGAGCGCAGGAGCCAGCCGAGCCCAGGTCCACGTGAGCCGAGGTTTTAGCCCCAGGGCGGCAGGGCCAGCAGCCGGCTGGAGGAACCCCAGAACACCAGGAGCTGTGGCGACTCCAGAATTATCAACATAGACATGCCTAGGACAAAGTAAGAGGTTAGTGTCCTATGGACTTTGGGACCTGTATTTGGGGAATGCGTCAGCTCCCTCCCCTGGGGGCTAGAAGCTGCTGAGGAGACACACCACTGTGTAGTTTTCAGAGGCATTTCCGGCTCCCAGCCTACAATCGTGGGGAGATCCAGCGATCAGTCTTGGGGGGTAATCGCTCTTGCTTTAACCTCCCTGGATCTGGATTGTGATCTAGGGTGGAAGTTGTGGGTGGGTTTACAGCTTGCCAGAAACGGAAGTTGCCCCACACACATTCGGGACGAAAATTCCTCTAGCTGGCCTTAAAGCCATAGTGTGGCAACAAGCCCAAAAGTCAAGCAATTAAGTGGCAACATGCCAAGGCAAAGGAAACAGAAAAATGCAACCCTAGACTCCTATTTTGGGGGCATAGAGCGGGAAAAGGACTGTGAGGTCAGAAGTCCTGCTCCAAAGCCCCAGGGGAAAACATGAGTGGGTTGCAGGCCATAGAGGACCTTAAGAAGGACTTAAAAATCAAATAAGAGAAGTGGAGGAAAAATTGGAAAGAGAAATGAGAAGGATGCAGGAAAAGTATGAAATGAGGGTCAACAGCCTGACTGAGGAAAACAACACCTTAAAAAATAGACTAGCTCAAATGGCAAAGGAGGCCCAAAAGGGCATTGAGGAGAAGAATGCCTTAAAAGTCGAATTTGCCAGATGGAAAAAGAATCTCAAAAGTTCACTGAGGAGATTCATTCCTTCAGAGTTAGACTGGAGCAAATGGAAGCTAATGACTTTAAGAAAAATCAAGATGCTGTTAAGCAGATCCAAACAAATGAAAGAATAGAAGGCAATGTGAAATATCTCATGGGAAAAACCACTGACCTGGAAAATAGATCCAGGAGAGACAATTTAAAAATTATTGGACTACCTGAAAGCCATGATCAAGGAAAGAACCTAGAAATCACCCTTCTTAAGAAATTCTCAAGGAAAATTGCCCTGATGTTTTAGATCCAGAGGGCAAAATAGAGGTTGAAAGAATCCACCGATCACCTCCTGAAAAAGATCCCAAAAGAAAACTCCCAGGAATATTATAGCCAGGTTCCAATCCCCAGATCAAGGAGTAAATACTACAAGCGGCCAGGAAGAAACAATTTCAATATTGTGAAACACAATCAGAATAGCCCAGGACCTGGCAGCTTCTACACTGAGGGATCAAGGGCATGGTATATGATATTCCAGAGGGCAAAGAGCTGGGAATGAACCCAAGGGTCACCTACCCAGCAAAAACTGAGTATTTTGTTTCAGGGGAAAATATGGTCATTCAGTGGAATAGAGGACTTTCAAGCATTCTTGAGGAAAAAACCAGAGTTGAATAGAAAATTTGACATCAAGACGCAAGAAGTAAGAGATGCCTGAGAAGGTAATCAGGGAAAAGAAATCGAAAGGAACTTATCAAAGTTGAACTATTTACATTCCTATATGGAAAAGCAATATCTGTGACTGATGATATCTTTCCCGCTATGAAAGTAATGGAAGAAGTGGTTTTGGTTGTATGAATACATATGTGAATGTGTGTGTGTGTGGTTAAGTTATATATGGATAGAGGGCATAGGTTGATTTTGTTGGGGAAGGGAGAGTACTTAAGGGGTGAAATTATGAGGTGAGAGGGAAAGTGGAGAGGAGATGGGGAGAGACATGGTTGGGTAAACTATCTCATGTAGGGGAAGTTGTTGCAATGGAGGGGGAGAATAGGAAGGCTAAAAGGGAAAACCTTATTCTCATTGAGTTTGGTTCAGGAGGGAATGACATACATAATAAATGGGGTATCTCAACCTGCAGGAGGGTAGGGGGAAGGGGGATGAGAGGGGGGATGATGGATGGGAGGGTATGCTTGGGGTGAGGGGAGGTTGGAAGTACCCACTTTTGAAGAGGGACAGGATCATGTAGGGAATGGAACAGGTGGGGGGTGGGTTGAGTGGAGGGAATTATAGTCAGTCTTTTATGATATATCTACTATGGTAATGTTTTGCATAGCTAGATATGTACAACATATATTGAATTGCTTATCTCCCAGGAGGGGTGGGTGACAAGGGAGGAAGGGAATGGATCTGGAATTC
>WOXC01006395.1:0-115896 GCA_011680675.1 Gymnobelideus leadbeateri | reverse complement strand
AATTATTCTGTATATACTTATATATTTACTTGTTTCCTCTATTAGGATATCAGCTCCTTGTTTCTGTGTCCCCAGGACATCTACATAGTACATATTTAATAAATGTATGTTAACTGATTAGTCTCTACAATAAAAAGATCTTTAAGGGCAGTTCCTGAAATTCTGTAATAATAAATGCTTGTAGATTAAGCAACATTTTTCAATCTGTCTATCCAGCTACTGAGAACCATTCTGAGACCATTGCAATGATTCCCACAGATGACCAGATCAGACACAGATCTGCTTTTTGCTTTATACTATAGACCATAATGAAGGAAATCCCAAATGATTTGACCAAAGTCGGTCAAATTGGTGGTGCCTACATAATGAAGATGTTAATAGAAACAAAATAATCTCACTAATTCTGTCTAACACTAAAAGCTGATGGTCCTTATATGATCACAAACTTTTTAGAACCCTTAAAGAGGAACTTATGACCCAGAATTCATATTTGATATGAATGACACTGTGAATATAATTTCCAAAATGAAGAAGAAATCAAAGCCCATCATAGATATTAATTAATGTCAAATTATGAAGGATCTATTAAAAATAACTTCTCAAATGCCTATGGGTTTGATTCCAATGAATTCTGCACAGGCAAGAACTAAACAAATCATATTAATATAGAAAAAGAATGAAGGTAAATTAGCTATATAATTGGATTTTTAAATTAACTTTCATTGTGTCAAAAACCTAGAAAGGTTTGAGGTTCAAAATCTTTTTATCCAAAACATGCTGGCTATGTAGCTATGGGCAAAACACTTCACCTATACTCTCAGGCAATTCTGTGAGTGTAAACTGCAGAGTTGCTGATCTGTCTTGATGGAGGGAATTGCCACATTGAGTTCCCTATGAAGATGAAATCACAGGCCTAGCCAAAAAAATATGACTTTTCTACTTCTTTATAACATAGTATCACATTCCCACTCTTCACTAAATTGTAAAAAGAATTCCAATGAGAGGATAGAGAATATTTCCTAAGATCATTTTTAAAATGGAAGAGAATTAGAAGTCACCTAGTACAAACTAAATTACTCATTTTACAGATGAAAAAAACCTGAGGCTACAGAGACATTAAGTGACTTACAAAGGTGACACAGTTAGTGGTAGAGCCAAATCATTAATGGGAGAGTAAATGAAAATTTTGCCCATTACTTCAATAGCCAGTTAAACCATCAGACATGGAGAGATGATGCCATTTGTTTGAAGGTCTCTGTCATTATTTCAGTTTAAAAGTTTATTTTATCAAAGATCCAGGATACCTTTTAACATGGTTTGATTCTAAGATGTAATGATGCTTTGAATCAATTTCACTTCTTTATAGCAGATCAAGGACCACTTTCACTAATACTCATGATGTTCCTAACATATCTCCCTTTGATCTTGTCTCCTCTGCACTAAACATGATACCCCTTAATAAAGATGATAAATTACCTCTGTCCTTTACTAAAGTCCTACACTCATTGCTCCTTGAGGATTAGAGGTAATACCAATTTCTCAAAGGCTATGGTAGCAAGAAGGAAGCTCCAGCAGGCTCTATACCAAGCTGGAAAGTATAGGTCTGAGATCTGATAAACAGCATGTCTCTGTGCAGGGAATTCTAGAGAAAAATTTCAGTCAAATCATTAAAGAAATGGTTAGTGAAAATCTAGAAAAGAAAGCAGTAGTTACAAAGAAACAGCCAAACTTCCATCAAGAATGGCTTATGCCAAGCTTATTTCCTTCTTTTTGAAAGCTATTAAATTCCTAGGTCAGACTAATGCTATAAAAATTGATTATTTAGATTTTACAAGGCATCTGCTTTAAAAAAAAAAAAAACTTTTTACCAGTGAGCAGTATTATGGACAAAATTGAGAAAAGGGGGCTGAGAAATTATATAATCAGATAAAGTCAGAATTGGTCAAGTGCCTAGACTCAAAAAGCTAATGATCCAATGTCAAGTGGACATGTTATCTTATCTCCAAGTATTTAAAAAGGATATATTTTTCTTGGGTATCCCCCAGGGTTCTGCCCTGAGCCTGTTTCCCTTTATTTCCTCTATGCTATCTCTCTTAATAAGTTTCATTGGCTCCCACAGGTTCTATTATCTCTATACATGATTCCCAGATCTATTTGTACTGCCCTAGTCTTTCTGGTCCCACATCAACTACCTCTTGGACATCGTGAATTGGATGTCCCATAGGCATCTCAAACTCAATTTATGTACAAAACAGAACTTATTATCTCCCCCTACCTACTCTCCCACCCCAATTCATCTCCTCTTGCAAACATTCCTATTACTTTTGAGAATATTATCATCCTCCCAATCACTCAGGCTCAAAAATTCATCATCCTCACCTCTTTACTTGCACTATAGCTAATCTCTTGTCAAACCTCATCATTTGCACTTTTCACATCTCTAGCTGTCTCCACTCACGTAGTCACCAGTACAGGTCCTCATCACTTCTAGCCTGAACTACTGCAGCCTTCTAATTGTTCTCCCCATCCTAAGTCTCTCAATTCAAGCCTTTCTCCACTCAGCTGTCAGCAATTTCCATAACATCCCCAATTAAATCTGTAGCTTACTCTTATCTAGGATATAACATCCTTTGGCATTTAAAGCCCTTCACAACCTGATCCCTTCTTACCTTTCCAATCTTCTGACATTTTATTTCCCTCCACACCCTCTATGATACTGGTCCATTTTCTGTTTGTCAAATACAACTCTATCTCCTATCTCTACATTTATACCTACTCTCCCCCATGCCAGGAATGTTCTTCATCTCTTTCCCCATATTCTCCATGACTCACATAAATCTCACCTTCAATAAGAGGCTTTTCTTGATTCCCTCAGATGCTAGAGACTTCCCTCCCAAGGCTGTTTTCCATCTAATCAATATTCTATATGTGTGTGCTTAATTATATACACTTTGTTTCCTCTATTAAAATGTAAACTTTTTGGCAGGAACTATTTTTTGCCTCTATTTGTATCCTGAAGGCCTATCACTGGTACCTGCCATATACAATAAGTATTTAATCTAATTGACATCAGATGGAAGGGGGACAAGCCCCTGTCTTGTTTGGCTCCAGAGGGAAGAAACAAGAATAATGATGTTAAATGATAATGTTAATGTTAATTAAATGTTAATGAAAAAGTTGTAAAGAGGCAAATTTAGGTTGAATTAGAATGGGCTGCCTCAGAAAGTAATGAATTTCCCCTTCATTAAAAGACTTAAAGCAGCTCAACAACCCTAGATATATTATAGAGGGATTCATTTTCAATCGATACCCAAGCATTTATAATATATAATATATATATAATACAATATATATGATATATATTATATATATAATACAATATATAATATATAAACAAGCACTTGCTGTATTTGCCAGGTACAGTGGATACAAAGAATGAAACAATCTGTATTCAAGGAGCTTTCTGTTCTAACATTCATTTCAAGTAAAGATTGCATGAGGTGGTCATTGAGAGATTCCCTACCTTCTTAAACAACGCAATGTAATGAAACTTTATCTTTGATAGTTCAATATGAACAGTCATTGTCTAACTGTGATGCAATATAATTCAGTGCTTCAGTTTTCCTGTCTCTTCCTCCCAGGGTAACCTTAGTTTTAAACTTTTTTGCATTTTACTTGATATCTGGCTCTTCCCTGAGGATACCATGCAACCTTTTCCAATTAGACACTGTTCCTACCACGTGCTCAAATGCATAGGGGCAGAAAGCCTAGGTATATTCCTCAAACCTTTAGTGCTCCCTCTGTACCATTCCCCTACTATGGCTCAATGTTTTGGGTTTTTTTCCTAAGTTCCATGCAAAGTTTTTAGAACCTTCTTCCTACCCTCACTAGTCAGTCAACTATCATTTATTAAACAACTTCTGTGTGCCAGGCACTGTGTTAAACCTAGGGATACAAAAACAAAAAAGTCCCTGTCCCCAAGGAGTTCTCAGTTTAGTAAGGGAGACAACAAGCCAACAACTAGTTAGACAAAATACATACAGCATGAATTGAGGGTAGTCTCAGAGGAAAGAGATTAAGAAAGGATAGGAAAGGGTTTTTGTAGTAGATGAGATGTTGTTGGACTGAGGAATAAAGGAAACCAGGGAAGCTAAGAGATGGACAGGAAGGAGAACTTCTAAGGTATGGACAGCAAGTGAAAACGCTGTCAGGAAATGCAAAATCATGTGCCAGGAACAGAAAGGGAAATCTGGCTTCACTAGAAATCTGAGTGCAGAGTACTTGGACAGGAGTACAGTGTAAGACGACTGGAAAGGTAGGAAAATTACGTTAGGAAGGGCTTTGAAAGTCACAGGATTTTATCTTTGATCCCAGGTTAAGAGGGAGCCACTGGAGTCTTTTGAATGGGGGTGAAAGGATCAGATCTTCCTTTTGAGACCTATTTGACAGCTAAGTGGAAGATAGATTGGAATGAAGACTTAAAAGTCCAGGCATGAGGTGATGAAGGCATTCACCAGGGTGGTGGCAGTGTCAGAAGAAAGAAAGGGGCATATATATGTTATAAAGATATAAATGGGGGCAGCTAGGTGGCACAGTGAGTAAGAGTGCTGGCCTCGGAGTTGGGATGACCCTGGGATCGAATCCAGCCTCAGAAAATGAGCACCCACACATAAATAATGACTAGCCATGTAACCTTGAGCAAGTTACTTAACCCCAATTGCTTTAAAAAAAAAAAAAAAAGATGAATGACAGGATTTGACCAATAACTGGATGGAGGCAGGGGTGGGTAAGGAGTAAAGGATACCTAGTTTGGAGGCATGGATGACTGGGAAAATAGCAGTGCCTTCAACAGTAATAGGGAAGTTCAGAATGGAGGCAGGGAGGAAAGGGAATTGAGTTTGGAACATAGTGAGTTTAAAATGCCCTTGGGAAATCAGGTTAAAGATGTCTAATAGATAGCTAGAAATGTAAATGGTATGTATGTAATGGTGAAGAAGGTTAGGGGCAGATAAACACATCTGGGACTCATTTTCATACACTTGAGATTGACCCAAACCCACTAAGTAAGGGGAACCCCCAATGCTCTGTCCTGGGCCTTTTCTTTTCCCTCTATGCCTATAATTTGGATTCAATCATCATCAAAATTGTGCATGTAAGTGGATGCCCATTAGATAGCTTCCAAAGTCTGAATAAAATGGTAACTTAACTTATAAGATGACATTATTTGCATAATTCAAGAAAGATCACAAAAAATCTCTAGAAAAAGATTTTAGGATGCTTTCTCTAAAACTATCCCTATGCTGGAAAAATGAAACTTCTCTAACCCAGTCTCCCACAATGGAACTTGAGGACAATACAGAATGCAAATGAACAAGGCTAATGCCACCTCAGTGATGAATAATCCCATCTTCAACCTAGCTATCCAACAATAGAATACAAAACAGCAGCTAACCAAAGCAACTAAAATATTTGTGCTCGGTTTATAAGATGAAAGTATTCTGTATTCAACTGTTCCAGTAAGAGAATAGCAAAACAAAACAGTAAAACTTTAACCAATAGTAGAGAAGATAATTTATAACCAATTACTGTACAAACTGTTAATTCAATAAACAGTTATATTTCACTTCCATGACAATAAAGGGAGGACATTAAAAAGAAATGTTTTATTTTATACAACAGTGACCTTAAAGCATAATGTAATTATAGCATTAGATAAATGCTGGAAGTCATTATCCAAATGATACAGCCATTTTGTTTCTATGCGCTTCTGTAATTACAAACAGCACTTTCATGATTTACAAAAGAGCACCCATTCAATGTAGATTTAACCTTGAAATACACACTCTAAAATCTCCATAATTTGATAGTTTACATATAACAATGTGGAAGAGATGTATTTTTAACGATCTCTCGTTTTACTGAACTAAAGTGAAAAATAAATCAATGATGGATGAGTTCCAAGGCTCTGCAAGATATTTTCTAGACACAAAGTGAAGGCTGCAGAACATTTTTATATTTCTAAGAACCATCTTCCATGTCCACATCCTGTTGTAATTTGAGCACCATTTTTTCTTCCAATTGTTTTCCTTTGCCTCAAAAAAAAAAAAAAGGAAAAAATTCATCTTTTGACCTCTAAATTCATAACAGCATTCTCTACAGAAGTTGTATACTTTGAAATGTGTTTAACTATCTGAAAAAAGTTCTGTCTCTATAAAGTCTGTTACTACCAGTCAGATATTATCACCTACCAATTATTATCTGTACTACCTAGAAGTGTTTACTGTAAACTCAGGAGACTTCAAACTTGTTATAGGAGTAATTTTTATAAGAATATTCTTTGAGGGGGGGCTAGGTGGTACAGTAAATAGAGCACCAGCCCTAGAGTCAGGAGGACCTGAGTTCAAATCCAACCTTAGACACTTAACAGAAAAACTAGCCATGTGACCTTGGGCAAGTCACTTAACCCCAATTGTCCTCCAAAAAGGAAAAAAAAATATGGGCCACATTGGCTAGGCATCTGAAATCTGTTGTACAGATGTTACCACTCACTATTTGCTATAACAGAAGCTGACCTATAGTAGGACTTAAGCATTCTGGATTCAAACTAGAGTTTGAAAGCAAATCCTACCTATCTCTGCCCTTTACCAATTATTTGAGGTATAAATGTATATTAATTTACTATACCCCAAATTGACCAAATGGTTCATGTAACAAACTCATAGTGTAACTAGTTCAATGAATTCAAAGGGAATACTGTAGTTTAAAATATTTCTCTTTGACTAAGAGTAGATGAGCAGGCATAAATTATATTTGTATGAATATCATCAGCATTATTAAGATATTTTGTATAATCGAGATTCATATTCTTCAAGTATATCACAAGTACATTGAATTTTTACACATCGAATCCCTTTATAGATGCAAAAACAAGAACTTAATATATAACAACCTGCCCCCCTAGTTTATCTTTCCAATAAATCTAATCTTTGCTTAAAAATGAATATAAATGTACAGTGTTTACCTGCAAGAGGTGCTCGAATAAGATGGATGTTTTGTTTGACTTCATTGATGGCCTGAACTTTCTGCAATTCTTTGCTCTTCTTTAACCTAAGGTAGGAAATTTTAAAAATAGTATCATAATTTGGAATAATAATCTCATTAAAATGCAGTTCTCATTATATATTGCCCAAATTTTATTATTAAGTCAACCAATTCCAACTGGGAATTCTACTTAACTAACATTAAATACTAATTCAGGCATTCCTAACATGGGGAAATAGCAATACTACTGCACTCAGGGCCTACTCCCCAAGGTTCCTCAATCCTCAGTCCTCAATCCTCCAGTCCATATTGCCTGAAAATTTGTTCTAGCACAGAAAGTTATTTAATTGTTCCATGTGATTAGCCCTTGGTTTCCAAACTAAACTATAAAACTACCTGACAGCAGTAACTGTTTCATCTCTGTGCTATAGCTAAAACTTTATATACATTTTTAGATTTGGCTTTACTAGCTTAAAACTGGACTAAGACTTTGGGGACAACCTGTAGACAAGGTACTCACGAAATACTTGGTAACTAAATCTATATTGGTGAAATATCAAAAATTATTCCCATATAGAGAAAGCATGCTTCCTGACAATTCTAGCCTTAATGCATTTCTACAGTATTTAATTACTACTACCCTTACATATCTCAAAAGACTTTAGAAATAATTTTACCAGGGGCGGCTAGGTGGTGCAGTGAATAGAGCACTGGCCCTGGAGTCAGGAGAAATCCAGCCTCAGACACTTAACACATACTAGCCCTGTGACCTTGGGCAAGTCACTTAACCCCAACTGCCCTGCCCTCCCCCTCCAAAAAAGAAAAAAAAATTAAGAAAGGAAAAAAAGAATTTTGTCATACAATTAGGGCTTTATTAATTACTGCCCTGTTCTCTATTTATATGCTCTATATGATAGACTTGCAAGATTTTTATAAGAAGGGACCGTCATTCTATTTCTTGTGAAACTGCCACAGCATCTAAGCAAATGTAATCAACTGAAGAATCCTCAGTTCACAGAAGGAACAACACTTAAATATCAGATGTCCCCTTTCTGCTAATTCTTATAAACAAAGGCTAGAAAGTGAAGTATGCTTTTTCCCCCTGTAATGACATAGCCTTTCTAAACAACAACAACTCAAGGAGTTTCTGCAGCTATTACTTTACAACACTACAGTTTGATAAACTTTCAAATGATTCCTTGAAAACACACCACTTAAATAAACAACATAATAAGTTGTGGTTAACACCATAAGAGCAATATTAAACTTGTGTAACTGGTAAAACAATGTTACAGAAGGATTTCAAGGAATTAAAACAGAAATAGACAAGAAGTATTAAAAATTTTCATCAGGCTAATATTATATAAGCTGTACCTATAGTTACTTTATTCAAATTTTCCTACCTGTTCATTATAAATTTAGCTTGACGTTTTTGTTTGATCTCTTCTACTCTCTTCATGGCATCAACTGCAATAAAAAAGATAAAAATATATTTACAACACTAACAATAAGCATATGCTTTCAACCCCTGCAATTCAAATGCACCTTTTTTTTATTAATTTTATTATTCCTTCTTTATCCTAAATTTGAAAGCAATGAAATTGAAAGTAAATGCAAACATCACTACCACAAAAAACTGGGGATAGTGTAGACATGTGCTGACATGTTACATATTCTTGATTATTCCTCATAAATTCATCCTTTCATAAATACCACTTCTCTAAATTTTTAAGAACCTCAAAGGCAAGAAGGAATGAGTGAATCTTACTCTCATTGGATTTGGCTTAAGGAGGGAATAACATACACATGCAATTGGGTATCTTATCCCACAGGAAAGTAAGGGGGAGGTGGAAAAAGGGGAGAAGGGGATGATAGAAGGGAGGGCAGATTAGGGGAGGGGGCAGTCAGAAGCAAACACTTGAAAAGGGACAGGGTCAAAGGAGAAAACAGAGTAAGTGGTAGGGGGGGAGGGGGCTGGGGGGTAGGATAGGATAGAGGGAAATAAAGTTAGTCTGTCACAACATGACTATTATGGAAATGTTTTGCATAACTACACATGTATAACCTGTCTTGAATTGCTTACCTTCCAATGAGGATGGGCAGGGAGGAAAGAAGGGAGAGAATTTGGAACTCAAAGTTCCAAATGGGGTTTAGTCCAGGCAATGGGGTTTAGGAATCTATCTTCCCTATCAGAAAGTACGGAGGAAGAGGATATGAGAGGTGGTGTGACAGAAGGGAGGGCAGATTGGGGTAAGGGATAATCAGAATGCATGCCATCTTGGGATGGGGAGGAGGGGAGATGGGAAAAAAATTTGGAACTCAAAATCATGTGAAAATGAATGCTGAAAACTAAAAATAAATTAATAGCAAAATAAAAAAGAACCTCAAAGACTCTTCAGTTTTGATTTCAAAGAAGTATTGTAACAAGGAAAAGACTTGCAGTTGTAAAATATGTGAAGTTCTGAAGTTAAGGAGAGGTAAAGAATTTGCTTTACCAACCAATGATATCAGCATAACAAAAGGAGAAAGAGAATTATAATAATGTATAAATGTATTTATCTATGCAATAGTATGTGCACTGCTTAGCTTAACCTTGCTTCTTAATGACATCATGGACGCTATTTTATGACACTATTCAAAAGATCTAAATTATAAAGCATGTAAAAACAAAACTGGAGCTCTGTCCCAAGAAGCATGAAAATACTGCAAGGACTAACAGAGACACTGAAACCTTGCAGTAAAATTTTACAGTGTCAAATGGAAAGAATGCTGGGCTAGAAAACTATAGGAAACCCAGATTCTTGAGCCAGCTGTTGCATTCTTACATCACTTCAGGCAAGTCAACAAATCTCAGTGAGACACAATTACGTCTTCTGCAAAATGAGGATACTACCTACCTGCCTCCCTCCAAGGGTTAATGTGAGGATTAAACAATAAAAATAATATATATGGAAAACCTAGCTTTAAGAATATATAATATATTCAAATCCAGCCTCAGACACTTAACACTTACTAGCCATGTGGCCTTGGGCAAGTCATTTAAACCCAATTGCCCTACCCTCCCCCCTTTTCCAAAAAGGAAAAAAAATATATGTATAATATAGGTGAATCACCACTTAAGAAGTACAGGTGAAAATAAAAGCATTAACAAATGGGAAGAATTCATGCTGCTACAAAATGCCTGAATCCAAGATTCAAAGGAAGGAAAAGCACTGCTAGGGAAATGTACCAGACTACAAACTAAGCAGTACACACTTAGCACTCAATACTGAAAAAAGTACTTTCAAATACTGCAGCATGCCTGGTCAAAGAATGCCATCTGGGATTTTAACAAGCACATCCCTCTCCTGAAACATGAGATCCAGCATGTTATTTGCAAAGCACAGCCTGTAACTTCTCTTATTTTTCATTTACTTCAGATTCCCCCATCATTTGCAAGTTGTGAAAGAAGCTAGCCTATGTTTGGAAATAAATGGAAAAGTAAATTAACATGTAAAAAAGCACAGATGGCATCGACGCAAAGTTTTCAGTTCTCTGAAGGAATAATATTACCTAGCATTTAGAGCTTTACGGTTTGCAAAGAACTTTTTTTAAAAATTATTTTATTTAATCCTCATAACAACCATGGGAGTTAGGTGCTTTTATTATCCCCATTTTACAAATAAGGAAACTAAGGCAAATAGAAGGTAAGTGACTATTAAGTGTCTAAGGCTGTATATGAACTCAGGTCTTCCTGATTCCCAGCAATCTATCCACCTCACCACCTAGCTACCCTGAAGTATATGAAGAAGATAAAAATGCAGCACAGAAAACTGCACAGCTCGGAAAATAAGACAAATTAGTGCAAGTTCTCTGGCTAAAGTTAAAGTCAGTAAATCTGGAATTCCCCCCCCCCCACTCCACCTCTTTTGCCCCCTCATTCATTTTCTTAAAATGAATACTTTCAAGTAACCACTTGACATTGTGAAAGCACCAAGTCCAAAAGAAATAATTTCTTATTTTGCAAGTATTTCCAATATTCTTGTGAAGGCCTAGCTATTTTCAAACAAAAACCTTGAAATCTTGGAAAGAGGCCCTAATAGAGAAGACCTCCCAAAGAAAAGTCATAGATGTGGAGAAACTCAGACAGATTCACAATCCCCACCAGAAATGCCTGAACAGTAAGGAAAGAGACACAACTAGAAACCGTTTAGTTTTATGACCTGTCAGATCAAGCAAGACCTATTATCTATGAGCAGGGGACTCCTATTTCACATCAATTCATTCTTGCCTTCAAAGTTAAGCCCAATTTTCATAAAAATGCCTAAAATATAACAAAAACTACAAACTTAAAAAAAAAAATCAGTAAGTTCATTTGAAATTTAATTTTAATGAAATGTATCTAATATAATAATTTTATGAACAAACCATATTATACATTTTTACACTCCTAAACTGACGAAATAGCTTTGGATCAATAAAGAATATTAAATTAATAATACAAATATTCGTTTTCTTCCCTCAACTGCCCCCAACACCTGCCAAGGGTGTTTCCCCTGGCATCAAACTTCTTGTTTTAAAGAAAATCTGTGGTTAAATTCTTCTACACATCTTAATAAAAAACATTATCTACATATTTATACCTTGGCATTAAATAAATTAAGGTATTACTTATTAATTTCTCTCAACCAAAGGTAGCTAAGACATAATCCCCTACTATGTTATAGAGGGGTTGCAATTTGGTGATGGTTGTTCCTATGCCAACAAAGTCATGTAATTTTTGTGTGTGTGTGTGTATGTGTGTGTGTGTGTGTGTGTATGAGTGTGTAATTTTTGTGTATATATCAAATCAGTACGACTTGAGAAGCCCTATGTTACCTGTTTTATTCCACAGCTCTCTCTGGTATTTGACAGGTTCATTTCTACGTTTTTCAAATTCAAATGAATTGTCCTGCATAGAAAAATAAAAGAAAAAGTACGTATTTATGAGAGATACAAAGTTAAAAGTGTCTTTTACAAACAGTTCCAACTATGTCAAACCAAACACATTAATTTCTTAATTATACAATGACCCCAGTAGAAGCATTTTTATCCATTCATTCCACTATATGAGCAGGTACTATTACTGCCTTTCTTCACATCCCCAGGACTTAGCACAGTGGCACATAGGAGACAATAAATGCTTATTTACTTTGCTGACTTTGGCTAAAATCCAGAAAGCACAAAAGGAGATAATGGAAGAAAATGCTGAGGTCAAGATGGGCAAAATTCTCATAGCAAAATAAGAAGTTCAGACTTTATTTGGCAGGAAGTGGGGAGTCTAATAACAGAAGCTTTCTGAACAGACATGTAATGGCATCAAAGCTATACTTAAGAAAGATTAATCTGGTAGAGATGTTAAGATTGGACTAGAAGAAGGTAGAGAAACCAAAGGCAGAACAACATTTTAACAGATTAACTTAAGAGTCTGAGAAAGAATAATAATAAAGGCTTAAACTAGAATAGCAATAGTAGAAACAGAAAAAGAATTTATGCAAAACATTTAAGGAGCAAAATCAACAATATTTACTAATATGATGCAGGGAAGGGTAAAGTCAAAGTTCATTTACAATGGCATTTATGTCTGAGTGACAGTGAAGAAGGTGGTGCTATTACTAGAAAAAGAGAAGTCAAAAGAAGATTTGGGGAAAAGGATTATTAGCTTGGTTTTGAAACACCAAGGTGGAAATGCCACCAGAAAGAATAAGGTAGAGATATTCAAGTAGATGACTATAACAAGTGATATCATCTGCCTTCATAGATTCAACTATTATTTACATATAGATGAGCCAGGGTGGCTAATGGATTAAGAGCTGACCTTCTAATGAAGACCTAGGTTCAAATCCACCCTCTAACAACCAGGCTGGGTGAGCAAAGGCAAGTCACCAAGCCTCTCAGTGCCCTAAGTAACCTTCTTAGCCTCTAACTTGGAGAGAAGGTGATGATCTATTTAAGGAGAGGAAGGTCCTCCCAGGAAGTTTTTACATAGATGAAATCAATGGATCTGTAAAAAAGTGGATGTCATCCACCTAAGTTTACCCAGTCCTCCCAATCCTATTCGCTGTCAACCAAAAATGACAAATATTTTAAAATGAGCAGTTTTACACCCAACTAGTATTACCATAATGCCATAACCTTCCCAAGATGCTAAACAAAGAATATGAACTTGATTTAAATTTTTCTTCTTAATTTTATGCATTCGATGATTGTCCAATCATATTGTTCTTTTCTGTATCTCCAGCATCTAGCCTTTCTATCACAAAAAGCACAGGATTAAGAAATTCTAAGGTTTAGTATACTTTGAAACTGAGGCCCTATCATCACAATATTTATAGTAAATAGTAAAATAATCAATCCAAATAATAAATCAATAAAAACCTAATTTTGTGCCAAATATCATTTATTCTAAATTTCATTTGCAGGATTACAAATGACAATGCTAGAACTTAAGACACAAGTTCTAAGTATTTAGGAATCTGCATGTATGCTAGAACAGACATAGAAATATACAGTCTGTCTCTCTCTGACATTATCAGTGCCATTACTACACACTTAAGCCTGTGATTTCCACATCCCATTAGGCTATCATTTCAGGACATCTAAAAGCTTATCATTCTAGAATGACTTTATAATAGCTGCATAACTCCTTTATCCACATACAAGAATCGTATATAATACAACCATGCAGTTACTCATATTAAAGTAAAATCACTGAGATTTCCCTAATGAAACAGCAAGACCTATGCTACCAAATTACTTTTAAAACATCATAAAAACTGGTAAGTTAGTAAAACCTGAGTTTTTACTTTAGTTGTGACTTTGTGGCTTCTAGTATATTCAAATCTGAGTGAATTTCTAATATATTACTAAAATGGAGATAGCATGCACTTAATAGAAGTCCCCAGCTAGTGGGTAAACAGATGGAAATTGTGAGAAGGTAGGTGTCAGATCATAAGCTCTCTGGAGAGGAAAACTCTGTTATTCATTTTTGTATCTCCCACATCAACCTACACATTGTAAGCATTCAATATATATTTGGCTGAATCAATGAAAGAGATAGGAGGATGAGTAGTTCATTAGCAAAATAACTACAGGATACTAGTAACCTGAAAGTCTCTCAAAAGATACTTGTGGTCATCAAAAAGGTAATACAAAAGATCATGAATTATAATTTTCCTATATTTTATAGAATACAAAATACATTTCTCCAGCTGGTAATTTTTTTTCCATTAATTTTCAAAGGATAAATCTCTAAGGTGGGAACATGCAAAATACAAATCAGAGTAAAGTCACATTGGGAAGCAAACTAAGTCTCAAGAAAGGATATAAAATTGTTGTAGATCACTAATCTCACCAGAAAGCCTTGAGATTGCTAATCTTTTCATAATCTAATTATATTTTTATAACCTTCTCAATCCCTTAAAAATTACTGTAATGCTACAATTCCAGAGAACTAAAGTTGAAGTATACCACCCACCTTCTGGTAGAGAAGTGATGGTCTTAACATAAAGAATACTTTGGGACATGACCAATGTAGGAATTTGTTTTGCTTGACTAAAGCACATTTATTATGAAAGTTTTCTTTTGCCTTTTAAAAAAATTGTTCAATTTGAGGCAGATGGGGGAGGTAGGTGAGAAGAAGAGAAAATAAACACCCACTAACTGGAAAAAATAACAAAATTCAAATGTAATACAGTTGAAGTAACTGCTACAATGTGTTTTTCCCAGAAAAGCCCTATAGATTTTTTTCAACTACTCTAATTTCTGATTCTGAAAAATACAAATAATCCTTGACAAGAAGCAGCCTTCACTGGGAAGGATAATGTTTTCACAATTAAAATATTAAATTAATATTTCTTAAGAAGCCAATACAATACTGCAATTTTGCCAATACTAGAGGCCTGGCTGAAGAGATCTGAATATTGCTCCTTTAATCACTTAGCTCCAGAAAGGGACAAGAAACAGAGGACTCCCTAGTCTGTATATACTTACATGTGTATGTAAGTATATATGTATATATGTACGTATGTACATACATACATACAGTAGTCAACTTTTTTTACCTAAATATTTTTATTCTTAAACCTTCATACATCATACTATACTACCTAATGATATCCTTGAGACATTTTAAGTGTTATTTTTAAATGAGAGCCTGTTCATTAAATAAGTCAAAACTTACTACAATCAATCTGTCCAGTGATATTTATACAGCACTTTCAGATTTGCAAAGCACTTGGCATACATTATTTCATTTGTGAGAAGATATAGTACAGGTACCACTTTACATAATTTTAGAAGCAAAATAAACAACAAAAGCAGGACTCTGTTCTAGCAAATTCTCTCTTCAATTACCTAAAAAAAAAAACCCTCGAGGAAATTCTAAGATGCAAAACAGGCAACTATGCATTAACAACATCCCTATGACTTAATTCATGTAATAATTTGGGGACAAACTCCACCTAAGTACAGATCTAAACTTATAACATCACAGCTTCTATGGAGAAGTTACCCCTCAACAACTTAAGAACTACAAGTCTGGGAACTTCTCTGGTTGGATGGAACAGTGCTCTCTCCCTACCTTCTTTCTCTATGACTGACAGGGGCTAACTGCACATACTGTCCCACACACCATTATAACCTCTAAAATTACTTTCTATCTAGGATTCAATTATGCTGACCCTCTTTGGTTTTTCCTAGATGTTCTTGCTAGGTCTTTATTTTATTTTTTCATTTTAAAATGTTAAATGCTGAAATTCACTCTTTAGTACCTCAAGCACCAGAAACACTATACCAATCAGGAAATCCCTACCTAATAGAATCAGCTAGGATTTTCCTTTCTTTGTTCAGGTTTTTGTTTTTTTTAACCCAGACCCTTCAACAAGGGAATGTCTGATATGGTACTTACTGATCTAGAAAAATTCAATCCTAGGTTATAACATACTGAGCTTTCTGTATCCCCACAGTAATTAGCAATAAATATCAGCAGGGTTCTTCACCAGCTTTGTCCGGTTAAAATACTGCAAGTTGCCATGGATGGACTCAACACTCTTTAAAAATGTAAAAAAGGTAATATGATTCCTCCTTGAGGAATCAAATCGAATCTTGAACTGGAGAAATTATCTACCAAAATGAATTATCCATGCCACAGTTCCCCTATATTTTCATAATGGCAAAGGATCTGAATTTTTTTAATGACTAAATGTTGCAAAGTACTCCTACATACTGTAACCTGGCTGGCTTTTATTTCTCTTATTAAATTCTACAGAATTATAATATTCAATGACTTCTGAGAATTACAGATTACCCAGAAAATCAATAGAAAGGTAAAACTAGGCAATCATTTTACAAGTAGCCATTTAATGACCAATTCTATCATATACTGCAAAAATAAAAATCAAAGTTTTGAAAAATATCCAGACTACTACCGTTCACTGTACTTACGACTGTAAGTTCTTTGCCAGCTGCCTTTCGAAAGGCTTTAGTCCATCTGACCTTACGAGGATTGCGCTTCTTTTTAAAGTTTTTATGGCATTTAGATTTACAAAATCTGAAGACCTGAAGGAAAAATAAAAACAAAACCAAATAAATCAGCATCAAGGCTTCTCCTGAAATAAAATGTTATTGTCCCAAGCCAAATGCATCGTAAAGTAAAACTAAGAAACAACAACTGCTGTGTACTTATTTCCTGTCACCCACTTCATTTTAAAATCAATCACGGACCACATACTAACACATGACTCTCAGAAAAAATTCCAGGGAATAACCCACTGACAAGATGGAATCACTAGAAATATGGCCCCAAAATGTACTTACTCATTTTTATAAATCTGAAAAACATTAAATTCCCTGTATTAGTCACTCAGAATGAGGAAGACATTGAGGAAAGTAAGTAAGGTAAATTTCTAATCAACCTTTATTCTCAAGAACTTTTGTGTACTTCAAATGTCTTTCAGGGAAAAAACGTAATTAAAAAGAGTAATTAAATGCTAGGCCAGGTAATTTTTCTAAAAAGAATACTTTGTACAGAGACTCAAATGTTTAATCTGAAAACTTACTTGAGTATTTCTCATCTTAACAAAAAGCTAAATAAAATCTAAAATTAACTCCATTTTAGTATTGCTATTTTGATGAGAGGCATCATAAAATGGAAAGTGAGCTAGAAGTCAGACTCATGAAGTCCTGGATTCAACTCCCAGCTCTGGTATATACTATTTGACCCCTGGTAAATCATTTAACCTCTTAGTGCTCCAGACAATTAATTCTCCAAAATTAAACTGGAAGGCAAGAATCTAACCTGTACTGATAGAAGAAGCTCTACTGGAGCTCCCTATAAAGATGGATGGAATGACAACTTTTTGATAAATATAAACTGTATTTACATTTAAGACTGTTTATTCACAAATCTGATTTAAAATAAACAAAACTTTTTACTGGTCTCTTAATATGACTAATAATCCAATTTACTTCCTTCTATATTTGAACACAGACCAATGCCCCCTAAATGTTTGTGATCCTTCAATGTGCTACTAAAACTATTCATTCAGTCTCATGTCTTAAATGTAATTTGTACTACATTTTGCAGGAACAATGGCATACATTTTTTAAATGATTTAATTTTTGTGAAGTTTTTAAATAAAATGAAATTGAGTTTGTTTACTGTACATTACTTAAAGCAACTCATGAAAAATAGAAGGCAAACAAGTAGTCATACTCAAGGAAGAGTTGAAACTGCTGAATTCCAAAGTATCTAGAAGATATACAAATAGATGACATCAACTATCATACTTCTATAACATTAATACAGAACTTTCTAATTTGAGAACTCAAAGCAAACACTCTTTAACCCTTAAACAGTCCTATGATAACAACAGGTACACAAGATTTTCATTCTGTATAAAGAAAAGTATATATCAAAAATATAAGTTTCTCATACACAAAAGCAAAATATAACACTAAGATTTGTCTCAGTTCCATATACATATATATCTCAATGTTGTTTTTTAAAAATGTATACTGTATTTATATTTAAGACTGCCTATTCACACATTAAGCCTTACTGTGTCAGGCTCTGTGCTAAGTACTGGGAATTAAAAAAGAGGCAAAGATAATCCCTGCCCTAAAGGAGCTTACAATCTAATAGAGGAGACAACCACAAACAAATATATACACAGAATAACTAGCAAATAATTAACAAAGGAAAGCACTAGAATTAAGAAGCATTGTGGAAGGTTTCCAGCAAAAGATTAGATTTTAGCTGGACTTGCCAGAGAAGTAAAGTTAGTAGGTGGAGCTGAGGAGGAAGAATATTCCAGGCATGCCCAGAACTGAGAAAGTATATCCAAGAATGTGCATCAGGGTGTAAGGCATAAGAAAATGAGAAAGGTGGGAGAGGGCTGAGTTATGGTCGGTTTTGAATGTCAAACAGATTTTTTTTTATTTGCTATATCTGAGGCAATAGGGAGCCAATAGAGTTTATGGAAATAATGTCATCACTAGGAAAATCACTTTAGTGGCTGAATGGAGGTTGGAGAGATGGGTCAGAGGTTCTTAACCTTTTTCTCTTATTGAGTCCTTCTTGGAAAGATTGTTAAATAACTGAAGGAAATGTTAAATTTCAGTTAGAAGTTAGTGAAAATAAAAATACAATTTTTTCCCATTTGAGTTTAAGGACCCCCTGAAATCTATCCATGGATCTCACTAATATAAACGTATTTTTATCATAACACAGAATGTGGTTAAATTAACACATGACCTTCTTCCCTTTCCTGCCTCACCTTTCCCCCTCTAATGTTAAGCTCCTTTTTAAATATAAAAAGACCCCCACACACACCTCAATCCATTCCCACCCCCAAGCAAAACATAGGCTCCTTTAGGGAAAGGCACGTTCCATTCTTCGTTCTAACCCCACCCCTAGTGAGTGCCTTGTACAAAGCAGCAACTTAATAAATGCCTGTTGAATTGAACTGGATCCCCCAAAGAAGATGTTACTTCCTGAAGGGCCATCTCAATTCTTGTGTTTCTATTCCCTAACTTTAACCCTAAATGTGTCTTGCCTTAATATTTAGGCAAACGAGACTTAATATTTACTGAATTGTTTGCTGTTTAAATTGTCTTGTCCTGTAGCCCCAAGTGAAAGTAAGTGACTCAAAAGAATGCCTTCTCTAACTGCAACTCTGGGGTAGGAGGCTCCCAGGACCATGACTGGAGATCCCAGAACCAGACCCAGCCCCGCCGACCACCCGCAGCAGTTCAGGCAGAATAGTGCGGAAGCGAAACGACCCAAAACACTACGGCAAGCGAGCGAGGCCCTTTCAAGAGCGCACAGTCTCGTGTGTCGGAGGTTGGGGGAGGGAACCTCTGAAGGGCCGGGGGACGTACACCAGACGTGACACGCGCTCACCCAGCTAGCCCGCACCTAACACCTCCTCCAGCCACTCGCCCGCCCTCCGCGACCTCACCTTACAGTCATTGCGGACAAACATCATGCCGTGTCCCGGGTACACCGGCCCGGAACAGAAATAACACTTCTCGATGCGCATCCTGAAATCGAGCCGCCACCTTTCCTAGAGACCACGGCGCTTGAGAGGAAGTGACGACAAGTACTTTTCCGGAAGTACGTTTCTTCTTCCTGGGCTTCTTGAAGGCCCCCCCGGGACTTCGCGCAGGAGGGGGCGGACCCTCTGGCGCCATCGTGTGGGCATTGCTGAAGGCGACACTTGATGAGACTCTCCTGCGCTGCGCCCCCTGGCGGGAACTTCGAGAGATTCAGCCCTGGAAGTTCGTGAATCCTAAGGCTCATAGATATATATCATATATGTGCATCACAGAGGTATGAGACCCCAGAGACCTCAGAGCTCATCCAGGCCAGTGAGGAAAGAAGTGAGGAAATTGAGTCAAAGAGATATTGTAGATTCAGAGTTAGAAGGGATAGTAGAATATCCTTCCCCCTCTTCCTCCTTCCTTTCCCAAAGAACTATCCCATATGACAATATTTTTAAGACAAAAAAAGGAGAGGGAAAAAATCAGCAAAACTGATCAAAAAATAGCACGTGGCCTTCACACCTCTGAAAAGGAGCGGGAGCAATCTAGTATTGCTTTGGAACCATGCTTGTGCTTTATAATTCTGCAACACCCACTTTTGGTTTGTGTGTGGTTCTTTCTGATTACATTACTGTATGGCCCAGTGGATAGAGCGCTGGCTTGGAGTTAGGAAGAGTTGAGTTTAAATGTGGCCTCAGACACTTACTAATTGTGTGCCCCTGGGCAAGTCACTTACCCTCTGTTTGCCTTAATCTGCTGAAGAAGGAACTGACAAACCACTCCAGTATCTTTGCCAAGAAAATCCCATGGACCATAAAAAGTCATTATGTATATTGTTTTCTTGGCTCTGCTTACTTCACTCTGCATCGATTTATAGAGATCTTTCCATACCACTTTCTATCTGTCCAATTCATTCTTTCTTAGAACACAGTAACATTCCATTACATTTATGGACCACATTTGTTGAGCCATTCTCTAGCTAATGAACATCTACTTTAATCCCAATTTTTTTTTTTTTTTTTGCTTTTTGGAGGTCATTTGGGGTTAAGTGACTTGCCCAAGGTCACACAGCTAGTTTTTGTGTTAAATATCAGGTCGGATCTGAACTGAGGTCCTCCCAACTCCAGGGCTGGTGCTCCACTCACTGCACCACCTTGCTGCCCCTTGATCCCAATTCTTTGCTATCATACACACATGCACACACACACAATGCTGCTATAAATATCATATGTGTGTATACACATAATTTGGTGTATATGGGGGACTTTCTTCTTATCAATTGTATCCTTGGGGTATAAGCCTCGTAGAGGAATCTCTGAGTCAAAGAGTATGGATATTTTAGTTACTTTATTTGCATGGTTCCAAATTACTTTTCTAAAATGCGCCAGCAATGCATTAGTGTACCTGTCTTTCTATAGCCCCTCCAACATTTGCCATTTACATCTTTATTCATCTTTGCCAGTTTGTACAGCATGAAATGAAGCCTTGTAGTTTATTTTATTTTGCATTTATCTTATTATTAGTGATTTGGAGCATTTTCTATATAGTTAATAGATTGCAATTATTTTGGGAACTACTTTGACCGTATCCTTTGACCCTTTATTATTGGAGAATGACTTTTGGTCATATATATGTATATAAAATGTGTATATAAATATGTGTTAATTGCTGATAATATATCATTGATACCAAACCCTTACAAGAGAACCTGCTGTTCCAAATCCAGAATCATTTTCAGTCTACCACAAAGTCACACAGGTTCCAAGCAATAAACCCAGGGTACCAACAACCTGAGTCCTGTATTCCAAATACTATACAGCTGTTTCCACTACTTCAGCCTTCCCAATGAGAAGGTTAACTCCTCTATTCCTATGAAAGCTAGCCCAGGGCCATCAGATCAGTGAAGACAGGAGCCCCAAGCCCCATTCAATGAACATTTATTAAATACCTACTATATGGAGGGAATTATATTATACTTTGGGGAAGTAAAGACCAAAAAGAAAGAAAAGGGACATGGGCAAAAGGATCTTATATGTTCAAAGCTCTAGCATCATCCCCTGACTTGTCAGCTTGATGGAAGCTCCCTACTCTACATAATACTATAGTATACTCATATGGAAGAGCCAACAACCCATGACCTAGAACCCTGGTTCTAGGTTGCTGGGTGCAGTCAGAAGATTTTAATAAAGAATGCCTAAAGAATGACCCTTAGTCCCTAGAAGACAGCACAGAGGAACAAAGAGAAGATGGACTAAGGGAAGGAGAAAGCTGCTTTCCAACTCAGAGCCTATAGCAGGAATTTTGTCCTAGTAAAGCCCCAGCATTAATCATAAGTTACATAACTCATCATGTACAAAGTCAAAGTCATCCTTGACTCCCCAGCTTCCCAATTTGTTGACAGGTCCTGATATCTTACATGTCTCCTCCTCTCCACTCACATCCACCATCCTATTGCAGGCCCTCATCAACTCTAGTCTATTTTTTTTGAGATATTATTTTCTTCAGTATTTCTTTGCATATCCTTTACCAAGCTCTTGACTTGTTTTTCATGATTTTCTTATGTCACTCTCATTTCTCTTCCGAATTTTTCCCCTACTTATCTTACTTGATTTTCAAAATCCTTTCTGAGCTCCTCCATGGCCTGTGACCAATTCATATTTTTCTTGGAGACTTTTGATGCGGGAGTTTTGACTTTGTTGTTTTCTTCTGGTTCTCTGTTTTGATCTTCTTTGTTACCAAAGAATGATTCTATAATCTGATTTCTCTTCCTCTGTTTGTTCATCTTGCCAGCCAATTGCTTGGCTTGAGCTCTCTGCCATGGTAGAACTCTGCTTCCAGAGTGGAGAGTGTTGTCTCCCAAATTTCTCGGGTTTTGCACAGCTGTTGTCAGAGCTACTTCTTGGCACTTGCCTCAGAACTGTGAGGACTGCCTCTTCACAGCTTCAACAAGCTCTGCCACCCTAGTGGTCCTCCTCACCCCAGGACCTCCACGCAAGACTATGACCCAGATCCAAGCAGGGCAAAGCAAGAGAATCCTGCCTCAGTGCCCTCATCAACTCTAACCTTGGCTATTGCAATAGCATCTGAATTGATTTGCCTCTTTCTAGTCCTACCTTTCTCCTTTACACTGCTGCCAAAGTGATATTCCTAAAACACAAGTCTGACAGTGCCCCTCCCCTGCTCAGTAAACACTACTAGCTTCCTATTACCTGGAAAATCAAATATAAATTCCTCTGTCTTGAATTTAAAGCCTGGCTTTAATAACCTGGCTCCACTTTACACTTCCACTATGTTATTCTATTTCATATACTCTATGTCCAACCAAAATGACATTACTGATCATCACACATGACAGTTAATCGCCTTTTCGAACTTTGCATATCCCCAGGCCTGGAATCATCTTAAGTTCATCTTAAGTACCACTGAAGGGAGCCAAAACACCTGATCCAAGAATCAGGCTGGTCCTAGATAAGTCAGCCCCGGGTTTTCCAGTGGCCAGTCCATATTGTCCAGTCCTGGTTTTCTCTGTGATGCAGCTATAAATCAAAGCCTGCCTGATAGCCTGAGATCCAGGGCTGTGCCCTGTTCTGGGATTCTAGCCAGAAGGTATTAACTCACCCATATATTTTAGATACTATTTATAGGACTTGGATATCATCAAAGGACATGATAACCATCAAGGCCTAATTGACATCACTGTCTCGCATCTTGAAACTGAACAAAGCAGTATTAGAAAACAGTGACCTATAATTACCTCCTTTGTTTTATTACTCTATAAAAACCTTGCTTATGGTATTAATAAACAGATTGATGGTGTTGATTAATCTCACCTGGACCACGATTCTTCGCACTTTCGTGGTTTTGCGTGTCAATTGAGAGCTGGAATGAGAAACTACTTAGAGTTGGCACTACATACCACCCCCTACTTTAAGTTTTCCTTGATCTCTGCCCCACCCCCAGATGCTAGCACCTCCCTCTACCAAAAATAATTACCCTGTATATACTTTATATGTACTTCTTTTTACCCATTTTGTCTTTTTTGGTAGGATGTAAACTTGAGGACAGGTTCATTTTTTGTCTTTGGATCCCCAATGCCTAGCACAGCCCATAGTAGGCAGTTAGTATTGATGCTTGCTGATTGAGCATATAACATTGTAAGAAGGGGAGGCAGAAATTAAGGGACTTCTACCTAGAGTCCCAGGGACAATGCCCCTCAAATACCTCCCTGGTTACAGCCCTGAGATTGCAGAGAGGAGCTCTTAGAGGACATCTAGGTACCTGAGTAGGAATCCTCTCTCTTATATTTACAACTGGTCATCCAGCTTCCTTGGGAAGACCTCCAGTAATAAGGTGCCCATCACATGTCTCCAGAGTCCATTACATATTGGGATACCTCTAAATCATTAGGAAATTTTCTTTGTATACATTTGAAATCTGCCTTAATGCTTCTGTTGTGGACCCCTTCAAGATCCTTTTGATTCTCACATAATTTAACATTTTAGCTATCCTTCCAACTTTTTTATGTTCACCTACAAATTTGATAAGCATGCCATCTCTGCCCAAAACAAAGAACATGTCACAGTCAAAAAAGAAATAAGGGTCTCCTGATTCTAAGCCCTTTAGGGTACATTCCATTACAATATGTGGCCTCAAAGTCTAGTACAATCTAAGTGTAAAAGTATTTTTTGGCTTTTTGTGTATGGTGAAGATAAATTTAAGACAAAATGAATCTTCTCAAACATCAAGAGGTGTCCCCTAGTTCTAGTATATAGTGCTAAACAAACATTTAAGAAATGCTGTAGAATTGAATTTGAAACAGTCCTGAAGGATTTGGTGAACCAGTTCATGCTCGCTCTATCCATTCCCCTCATGGACCTAGAGAATCTGACAAGTTCAAAATTCCTTTACTAGCTATATGAACTTGGGCAACTCACATTTATATAATGCTTTATAATTTACAAAGTGCTTGTCTGACAATAGATCTGTGAGGAAAGCAGCACAAATACTACCATCAGCATTTTATAATATTTAAGTTCAAGGAAGTTAACCAACTCATCCCTAGTCACCCAGCTAGTGCCAAAACCCGTTTCTGAACCCAGGTCTCCTGATTCCAGTTACAGCACTCTTTCCACTACACCATGCTAATATCTTCAAGCCTCAGTTTCCTTATGTATAAAATTAGGATAGTAATACTTGCACCATCCACTTCACAGGAGCATTGTGAGGAAAACCGAAAAGTGCTAAGAAGAAAATATAAGCTATTATCACTATTTTTGAGGAATCTCTTCTTTTTTTCAGACAGAATAAATCTGTTAAGCCTTTCCTCATCCAACCAGTCCCATTCATTGTTCAATTGGTCTTTCACTACTCAGCAATACTTTTATTCATCTGTGATCAAGTCCCTATTACTGTTCATAATAACTATAGCAAACCTCTTTTCTCCTCAAGAAACCAACTTAACCCCTTTCTCAGGAAATAACCTCATGTACTTTACTGAGATTGGAACTATACTAGGAATGCCATCATCAGCTATTGTCCAAACCTCAAAATCTCTCTGACCACACCCATCCTATCCCTCTTTGCTCCAATCTCAGAAGTTAAGGAGACCCTCCTCCTCAGTACAGAACCCTTCCCTGTGTCCTTTATCCCATCTCTTTATGGCTCTTCCAGGAATCTATACCATCAATCATTCCTTCTCCCTTTCTTATCTCCAATTTCTCCCTGTCACTGGCTCCTTTACATCTACCTACAAACATGCTTAGTCTTTCCTACCTTAAAAATACCTTCTCCTTGACCTTGCCAAATGCCTCATTATCACACTCTTTCTTCTTCCACCTAGAATATAGTAATGTCATGAAAACCCAAATAAGAGAGAATGTTCAGGAGGAGAGGCTGGCAGCAGTGTCAGATATTTCAGATAAGTCATGAAGGATAAGCATTGAGAAAAAAATTATATTTGGCAATTAAGAGAGACTTGGTAACCAGAGAAAACAGTTTTAGTTGAGTAATGAGGTTGGTTGAAGAGAATGAGAGAAAAGGAAGTGAAGGCATTTATTTTAAACAGCTTCTCCAAGTAATTTAGAGAAAGGAGACATATAGAACAAGAGCTAGCAGGAACAGGTAATGGGCTGATGTTCTGGATTCATTCCTACATAGGGCTTTAACTGTCACTTCTATGTTGAGGACTTCCCAATCCATCTGGCCCAAATCTCTCCTGTAAGCTCCAATTCAAATCCATACATCTCCAAATACCTTTTCATGGGCATCTCCACCTGGATGTTGCACCAGCACCTCAACTTCAATGTATCCAAAATGGAATTCATCCCCTCTACCTCCAAACTTCCTTATTTCTCAGAAAGCATCAATTTTATTCTCCCCTTTTTACTACCACCAGTCAGTTACCAAGTTGTTCTAATTCCACTTCCAAAATACCTTACAAATCTCACAGCCACTGCCCTAGCCCAGGTTCTCATCACACCTCATTGGTATCATCACTCCAGTATCTACCCCCTCTCTAGTCCAGACTTCATACAGTTTCCAAAATAATATTACCAACACAAGGAAATAACCATGTCAGTCTTCCTCCCAAAAACCTTGGCTTTAAATGAAACTGTGGCTCCAATTGTTTCTAGGAAAAAACATAAGTTTCTTAGTCTAGATTTAAGACTTTCTAAAATCTGGTTCCCATCTACCTTTCCAGTCTTATTTCACACAAGGGATTTATTTTCCCTTCATATTGCAGGTAAACTGGAGCACTAGCTGTTCCTCAGACTCACTATATTATCTCCTGCCTGTATGTATTCATGCAGGCCACCTCTCATAGAAATGCACATAGAACACATTCCTTTATCATTACTGGTCTTTTCTCAAACTGCTTGTCTTCTCTGAAGCATGTATTACTGTTAACTAACCTCCTCTTGGATATTCTCTCTTTTCTGGGCTTTCACAACACTGCTCTCTCTTGCTTCTCCTTCTACCAATAGGATTACTCCTCTTTCTCTCTTGCTGCATCATCATCCAAATCCTCCAGTCTCCTAACTGTGGATATAACCCAAGTCTCTGTACTGGGGCTTCTCTTTTCCTTCCATGTACTTTCATTTGATGAGCTCATCAGTTCCCATGGATTTGTCATCTTTATGCAGATGATGCCAAGATCTAAATAAATCAAGCCATAATCTCCCCCCCAAATTCCAGTCTCACATCATCAACTGCCTGCTGGATGCTTCACACTGTATATACTGTATGTATCTTCAACTCAATATCACTAAAATAGAACTCATGATGTTTCCCCGCCCAGCCTATTCCCCTTCTTACCTTCACCATTTCTGTCAATGGCAGAATCTTACTTTGTCACCCCACTTCATAACCTTAGGATCGTCATCCACTCTCCCTTCATTCTACATATTCATTCAGATGCCAAGTCTTAATAATTCTACCCCAATAATGTCTCACATTTTCCTTTTTTCTGTTCATATAAGTATCACCCTAGTTCAAACCCTCATCACCTTTCACCTAGATTACTGCATTCACCTCCTTAATTAGTTTCCAGCCTTTCTACTCTCCATTCCATCCTCCAATAGCTGCCAAAGTGCTGTTTATAAGGAACAGGTTAGAGCATGTCACTCCTCTACTCAGGAAGCTCTAGGAGTTCCATGTTGCCTCTCAGATCAAATACATACTTCCTCTGACATTTAAAGCTCTTCACAAACTGGCTCCAGCCTACCTTTCCAGAAGTATTAGATATTACTCTTCTTCATACACACTCCAACCAAACTAGCCTTGCTTTTCCCCACACATGACACTGCATCTCCTACATCCATGTCTTTGCATAGGCTGTCTCCCATGCCTGGAATTAATTCCCTCCTCACCTCTGCCTCTTAGATTTCATAGCTCACCTCAAAGCTCAGCTGATATACCCACCTCCTACATGAGACATTTTCAGATCCTCAACTGACCCAATTACCTTGTTTTTATTTTTGTATTTAAATGTGTGTGTGGTCTCTCCTGATAGAATGTATGCTCCTTGAGAGCAGGAAGTATTTAATTTTTGTCCTTGTACAACCCAATGCTGAGCACAATGCCTAGTACGTAATAGGAATAGGAATTGGACCCATCATTTCACTTATAGAGGGAACTCCTGACAAAAAACTTCCTCTACCAATATAGGACAAGTACCTTCCCCCAATATAATCTTAAGAAAACATAATCTTAGAGCACCTGCCCAGGTCACATAGAGGCAGGTGAGAGGCAGTCACATAACTAGTATGTATCAGAGGCACTTGAACCTAGCTAGATCTAACTGGCTCTGAGACCAGTTCTCTATCCACTATCCCACACTGCTTCTCATGGCACATAGTAGAGAATAAATACTTATTGATTGATTGATTGACATGGTTATCTCTCTTCAAGGCCAGGCCCAGGTGTGACCCCTCCCATGAAGCTTTCCCTGCTCATACCTGCTAAAGATAATCATTCTCCAGGTTCTCCCAGATCATTTTGCCTGAAACCCTCCTTTGTTGCCCTCCTATTTACATTCTGGCATGCTTTATTGTGTACATGTTGTAATCTTCCCTACTTGAATATAAGCTACCTGAAGGTGAGGACTATTTTTTCAGCTTTGGATTCTTATCAGCTATCATGGTGCCCTGCACCTTTGAATTGCTTTAAATCCCCAGTTTTTCTATCCTTTTCTCAGTCCTTTTCATCTCCATTACATTTTTCTTAGAGATCACCAACCAGAACTAGTCACAGTAATCCAGCCTGAAATATAGTTTTGTAACAAGTCAGGTATACTGCTTTTTTTGCTTTGTCTAATAACTTATGCCTAGCATTTTATGGACCTTTTTGGTCAGTATTTTAGGGGACCAGATTACAGTGACTTTCTCTATTTGGAGGTGCATGAAAATAGATTATTCTGCCCTAAATGTAGTGCCATACTTACCTGGCCACACATCTGGTATTAAATGCACATAAGAGTTGTCACCTTGAGACTGACATATTTTAATAAAACTAAAAGAAAAGGTTCCTTTCCAAGGAATACTCTGAATCCTTAATTAAAATTTAGGTACAACTAGAAATAAAGTCAAACTCACATACAAACTTGATAGACCTTTTTAATTGTGCATAATATGTATAAGTGACACAAAGTTAAAGCTGTTTCATTAAAGATACATTTTACTTTTTATATAAGACCATAAATAGAAAAATATGTTGTAGGACAAAAATATGGCACTTTAATATCAAACCTAAACAAATGACTCCCCAAGAAAATGGACATCATTTATTTCAGTAGCTAAACTTGGCTCTTGTGTGGGCACATAACACTTTTAAAGAATTGCATGAGATTTACACTTTAACTTTCCTTTTAAGGCTAATGGGGTAGGCAGCTAATTATGTGTGTAGTTCTTTAAAATTAAATACTAATGTATGACCACATGTAACCTGCCTTGAGAGATGAATCAATCCCATACATGTGCCAGCAAGTTACATACACAACATACAAGTATAGCATATGTATATATCTATTTTAAAATATACAAATTATCTTACAATATGCATTCTGGTTTATACTAACATCATTTACTCTACTGTAGCACCTTCAGAAGGCACTGCTCAGTAAACCAAACTTGATCCAGTGATTTCAGAATCCATTCCTTGGAAATGCACATTACAACAATACAAAATACAGTATATGCACAAGCCTTCACCCCGTCTACTTCTGAAAGAAGTTCTCTCAGACAGTTCAGGTGCAAATTAGAATAAAAACTTAGTATCTATATATTATTTATAGCAGGGAAGAAAAGTACATCATACTTTAGAAAGCAGGAGGGAGGAGACAAGCCCTATACTTTACCACATTTAAAAATTCACCAGAAAGTTATTCTGTAAAAGTAATTTTTTTTCATAATTTCATTTTCTCAATTGTAACCAAACACTGTAAGATCTATGTAATACGTTTTATGTTTAATTTAAAGCATACTAAATATTATCACAGACTAGTTGGCCACTAGATTTTCTATGGAGTTTACATTTCTTTATTGAAACTTTTAATAAATATTCTTACCCTGAAAGAAATAATTTTGATTTCTGTAAACAAATGGCTATGAAAATGTTTAAAAAGAATCTGCAAACCACTGTAAATTTGGTATAAAGACGCTTTGGCAAGGTATTGGAGTTACATGTCGAGATGCACACACAGTACATGGTAACATTAACTAAAAAGGCTGCAAAACAAATATTTACTAATCATTTTTGTACTGAATTGGAAATTAAATGAGAATTTAAAAGCAGTAAAAAATATGCCTTCCATTAAAATAGCAAAATCAACGTTAATTCCTTTGATTCTTCTAATAAAGAAATAAATTTGAAAACATCAGCTACATACTGTTTAAGTGGAAGATTACTTGGTTTACAGGCCTAAAATTAACTCATTTAAAGTATAACCAGTTGGCAACTAGACTAATGTTAGCAATGTAACCTAAATTTGAAAAAGAAATTGTTCAAAATGTTTTCTTGCTTACAAATAATTTCAGTGCAAAGCACCAGCTATGATAAAAAAAAAAATTTGCTGGCTAAATATAACCATGTCAACCAAAGTGCATTAGGCCCATAAAATACAATTCTGCCAACTATTCTCTATGGTGGAGACACAATGAAGAGCCAGAAGCACCAATTTTACTGCCCATATAACATTAAGACATTATCCAAAATATTAAAATAAGTGGCTTTGGGATCTTGGTCCATTTAACCCACAGTCACACAGCCTGGCACATATTCCTGCTAAGACATAGGGAAGTCATAGGCAAAGTAGACAGCAGCCTGGGTTTCAGTGTAGGTGGAATTGGGGTAAAAGTCCAAAAAAAAAATCTCTCCTTTGCCTTGCCCTCAGTAAAAGTAGCTCAGACCCACTTGTTTGTTTAAGGTGGGGATGAGCAAATTGCTTCCAGTTCCCATCACAGCAGAGCTAAGATTATACAAATTACCCCATAAATAACATCACTGAACAATACTGGAGAGGTCAAAGGTGCAGCAAGTTTTGCCCTGCATTCTTTAAGTATCTCCAGGTCACTGTCCCCCTTACACTTGAAACAAACTGGACATGTGTGTATATGTATATGTGTGTGCCTTCTAATTTAACATTCGAGTGGCATAGATGGTATTTTATAATTTCATATTTTTAAATTTTGGAGATTTTTTAAAATCAGCTTCACAACTGCCACTCACATAGAGTAGAATAATTGGTCTTGGTTTTGGTTTTATAAATACAGTCTTAATAACTCCCTAAATAATTTTTTCAGTTGCTTATAATGCCAACAGGTAGGACTTACTCAATGCCCCTACACCAAGTATCTGTAAGTAGTTGGGAAAATTTACAGGACTGGAAGATCTCTGAGAGTTCCTTCTAGCCATAAATTCCATGACTATTATTGGATCTTCCAGTAACACATGCAATTTTATTAACTGTTACTGCTGCAAAATGCTGGTTCTCTGCATGAATGACTATCATGGAATAAGCATTATAAATACGCTTTGCAATTAAATCCCAGGCTGAATTTTTTTTTAAATTACCCAGCAGCAGTCAATTAAATGAGTTAGAAAACACTACTTTCTTCTTTCATAATTCCTCACAGAGATCCATTCAGCTGCAACTGTACCACATAGAAACTATTTTTTAAATTATGTAAAAATGCATAGGTTACTTGACTCAGTTCACTTTACTTTTTAGCAGCCACATCCACCTCTTTCTTTGTTTTCACTTAAATGCTCAGCAGAGTTGTGGCCATTAGACCGAACTACTCCTTCAGGGATCCAGGACTTGTCCACACACCGTTCCATTCGTTTCATTATCAGGTCCAGGAGCATTTCAATTGCCTTGCTTATGTTGGTGCCATTGGCGGCACTGGTTTCAAAGTATGGGATTCTGGAAGACAGAGTACTCTGGGGTTAATGCCACATGATTCTCAGACCATCTCCATTTCCCAAAACTCAATTTTGCATGTAAATCAGTACTGGCAAAACAACAACAACAACAACAATAATAATAATAGCCAACATTTACATAGTGCTTACCATGTGCTTTTCAGTTGTTCTCATTTGATCCTCACAATAACCTTGTAAGGTAGATGCCATTATTATCCCCATCTTACAATTTAAAAGAAAGTGAGGCAAACAGAGTTATGTGACTTTTGTTCAGAGTCACACAGCTAGTTTTGAGGCTGAATTTGAACTAAGGTCTTCCTGACTCCAAAGCCCAGCGTTCTATTCACTGTGCTACCTAGCTACCTATAAATTTTACCCAGATGGTCTCTCTCAAAAAAGCAAAAAAGGCAATAAAATAAATGAAAATAAATATCATTGTTTCAAAAACTTAGGTAATCCACTCTGCACACAAGAAAAGAGATATAAAACTTGTTGGAATTCTGAAAGGCATGAGAATTTTTTTTCTCCTTTCCCCAACCCCATTTTTGGGGCAGAGGAAGGGAGTAATGTTAAAACAAATTACAAAGATATAAATATAGACACTACTTAATTTGTTAGTAGCCTTTAAAGATCCAGAGTTATTTTGCTTGTTTAGAAATCTTTCCATCACACAGGCCAACCAACCCTTGTAGAGGAGCAATAGCCAAGCTACCCACTGCACCAACAATGGAACTGATTTCACCACCCCTAAAATGAATTTGTTTCAGCTAGTTACAACTCTGTTCCTAACTCCAAATCCCACGTTCCTCCTACTATGCCAAACAGCAGTATGGTATAGTCAAATAATACATTATTCAAATAAATCAAATAATTATTTACAAATTCATTTTAAGCATCTTTAGTTTCTTTTATAAATGTATCTACCTACTATCAAACTTCAAAGAATTTAACATCTTTTTGTTACATTCAATAGGGAGATTTATGAACTATTACTCTTTTGCAAGAAGTGGGGCAAAATCTTAAAAACATAGGAAATTTTATTATTATGGAATCACAAAACTTAGAACTGAAAGTGATCCCAGGAGTTTCATCCCAGTTTCTTTAGCCTGATATGGCATTATTTCTATATGGCAATAGAGGTCCAGACAGTGACTTGTCCAAGGTCACACTGCTAGTAAAAAGCAGAAGAGAATGAGGATAACCCAGGTTGCCCACTTCCTTACTGACTTTTGTAAAATGAAGGAAGTCATTCTATTTTCTCAACTGGTGTCTCCTACCATGTCATAATAATGCAGAAAACATTCATTTTCAGAAACTCAATGGGTGGGGAAAAGTGGTAGAAGGGGAGAGAAGGCCAGGAAGAAGGAACCTCATCAGATATAATTTTGTCCATGTGTAAGGTTCATTGAATTATTCTCATTTTCTGAGCTATAAGTAATAATTTCTGATCCTTTTTAAGTCTCATTTTTATCCTCTTAATGGACTTCTGAAAAGAGAAATTTTACCCAATCATTCTTTCTTCATTTGGTGCATTCCCACACATACAACAAAGTCTTTCACATGATGCAGAAGATGAAGGGGTCAGAAGCAGAGGGGAGGAAAGGCTGAATAGCCTAATGTGTCCCTTGTTGGAGGTTTTGTGAGGGGCACGGGGGAGGTGTGAAAAGAAAAATCAGCTCTGTACTGAGAAATGCAAGCAATGTTTTTAAAGAAGAGTATCAAAATAATACTTTTCAAAATGTTATCCGATATTTCAAAAGAAAGACACTGTGCAGGATTTCATTCCTATTGCAGTTGAAAATGCACAATGTTTAATAACATTTTAAAGTGATTTTCCAATAACAAGTTCTGAGTGTATTGCTGGTTTTGTAACCTAGTCAAATGCAGTAACTTTGCTATTAGTACTTATGAGAGGAGACTTCAAAGTAATGAGATTGTTCTGTGACTTATTTGTGAATAAGTGTAGCTTTAAGTTATTAAAACTTAAATGTTTTTATTATAATCACACTTCATACATTCCTGCTTTCGAATCTAAAATTCCAAAATGTTTGCTTTTAGCAAAAGTGAATAATAACAAAATTCTTCCCATTTCTTAATATATTATTTTATGTCATTTTCCTCTGTATTTATAAGTTGAAATACTCCTAGATTTCCCTTGTGCTCCCCCACTCCAACAAAAAAAAAAAAAAAAAGAAAAACAGTTGATTGTTATGTGAGCCATTTGGTAAAGAATATCTGACAAAAAAAACACATGATTTGATGTGGATTCAGTGGATACTAAAGAAATTGGCTTTGGTATCTCCCTGCCTTTGGACAAGCTTGTATATGCAGGGAGGACAATTGCAGCTATTGTGCCAACATCTGTTGCAATGGAATAGATGAAGTGGAAGAAAAACTTCCCAAATAACAAGATCCTCCAAACCAAGTCAGCATATCATATCTGCACAGTCAAACACTTGACCAAGAATATATGATCCAGTTTATAGAGTTTTTAAAATTAAAAAATAACATTTGACTCGGTTGAGCAAAATATAGCCTTAAAGGTTTTACTCCAATCTAAGGGTTCTCTTGTATATAAAGATCAGAGAAGATTCCTTGATGGAGAGAACCAGAGAGAAATTTCTTCAACAATTCACTAGCTATAGTTCTACAAGAAAAGCATAAAGAGATATGTGTTCACCAAGGGTGGTTATCTCTAACATAGACAGTATCCTGCACAGTGTTCAAATAGAAGAGAGATTTCCTTTAGAAAAGGAACTCCTCCAGAAGTTGTTTGCATGTGATGTTATGGGGCATCAAGCCCCTCCCAAAAAAACTATAAGATTTTCTCATGATCTCTCCAAAGAAATTAGCCTATCATTTCACACAGGAAAAGCCAAATGGATAGAGAATCCTTATTGTCCAGACAGGTCATATTATGTAAGTGGGTAGAAATTTCTTGAATTAGTCTGTCAACACATCTATCTTAGACAGGTGTTGAAGATGGACAGTGAACTGGATCCAGGATTGAAGAGTCAGGACAGAGCGGGCTGGATTAAATTTGAGAAATAGAATGGTACTTCTAATGATCCCAAACAACTCCTCAAAACAAAAACCCATCTTTTTAATACCAGTGTTCTTCCACGGATGCTATATGGTGACAAATCATGAAAAAGTAGCCTCCAGTCAAGAGCACAAGTGAACCAAAGATGCATGGTAGGCACAAGTAGCTTGCAACACATTAGCAATGTTAACTTATATGAAAGTATCATAAATATATCATTCAAGATATGTATGAATAGAAAGGGAGATGGGTCAGTTATAGAGCAAGAATGAAGAACAGCACAAGGGTTACATAGATCCCCATAGAATGGGTTCTTTTTAAATGTTTAGTTATTCATCTAGTTTCTCCTTTCTTCCACATTGTATTGTTATTGATTCCATTCCATTCACAGAATATTCCATATTCTGTCATGCAGAAATATTTTACTGTTCCCTATATTCTGTAAGAGTTCCTACTATTCATATGTTCTGCAGTGTATATATTCTGTTTCAGTGAATATGTGAAAAAGAAAAACTAGCTGTGTTCAAACACACATATCTGTCCATCATTTAGTACATAACATGAGACTGATTTATTGATTCCTCCTTTCACAGGTCTACTACCTGTTTAAATTCTAGCTCAAAAATTAGACTTGCACAAAGAATTTCTGCTGGGGAAAATGATATAATTAGCTCAGGAATAATGATTGTTTTTAAGTCTGAAACTAGTGCTGTTTAGACTGGAGAACTACTTAGGGAGTACCCACCTGATGGTTGTATTCCAAGCATCAGACTTGTTGTGCTTGGTCTTAGAGAATGAAACTAGGAACTGCAGGTGGATATTGCAAAGAGGCAAACTATTACAGTGACCCACTACATGCTCTTTGCCCATTTTTTCTGACCTTCCTATCCAGAAGTGAAACCATTGAGAGTTTACATACAAATGCATACACACACACATATTCATTAGGCAATCCTTCATGGTATTTTAAAAGAGAACTTCTGGCTTTATAACACTAGGAAGAAAGTCTTGAATTTTCTTCATCCTGGGCTTCTTACTTCATTTATGCCAAAGAGGGAACTTATGTCTTCAGATACTTTTTATAAAGAAGGCTATATTTGTGGTATTTTGAAATTCATATTTCATCTGACAGTGTTCAAAAGCAGAATCAAGATTTTCTTCTATCTAGTTTCTCTACAGAAATAAATGGATCCTACTGACAGAATGGAATGGGTGGAAATATGTTCACCAATCTCTCCATCAGAGGTTCTTAACCTGGGTTCTAAGGATTCCAAGGAGTCCATAGATAGATTTCAGAGGTCCATAAACTTTGATGAGAAAGTAATTACATCTTTATTTCTACTAACTTCCATATGAAATTTAACATTTCCTTTATTTATTTAAAAACAATATTCTGAAAAAGGATCCATAGGTTTTAACAGCTTGCCAGAGGTGGCCCTGACAACTCAAAAAAGGCTAAGAAACCCTGTCTAGATAACAGTACCCTTCTCCCACCCACCCTGAATTTAAATTGATCTTGTTCTTGTCATTAAGAGTTGTGTTACTTGTCCTCAAGTACACAGGGTATTCTAAAAGTCTTAGTGCAGTTTTAAACTATCAAAGCCTAAAACTGAAATAAGATTTTTGGAATGCCTTATATAAAAGCATCGATGATACTATGCATATACAATCTTCTTACTGCATAATTTCTATCACTTTGGGGACATGATGACATTTTATTTCAAACATTCTATAAGTAAAATTATTCTGTAATTCTATAAGTAAAAAAATGTTCATAAAACACACAAAACTACCTCAGAGAAAAACTCCAAGCTTTTTTTTCTTCTTGAATGTCTCATTTTTGTTTGGCTTAGTTTAAGAATCCAAGCCTTTGGGGCGGCTAGGTGGCGCAGTGAGTAGAGTGTCGGCCCTGGAGTCAGAAGGATCTGAGTTCGGATATGGCCTCAGACACTTAACACACTTAAACAAAAAACCTAGCCGTGTGACCTTGGACAAGTTACTTAACCCCAATTGCCCTCCAAAAAGCAAAAAAAAAAAAGAATCCAAGCCTGATCAACTACACACTGTATTTATATAGAATTAGTTGTGTTCAAGTATACACTGGAATTTTGTATTATTCACTTCTCTCCACAAGATGGTGCTAATGTAGTACTGCTTTCTGGTGAACTACTTGTCTGAAAATGTCTTATCTTTTGAGAAAAGGTATATTGATATCTACTTTCAGACTATTAAAAACCAGTACAAGTTTCTGGGAGAAAGGAGCATGATTTAGAAAAGATAACAATGATATAAACATTCCTTGTTCTTTCCTTGTTGCCAGTCCTTTATTTATAACTTATGTCCCCAGAGCATCACCTCTATTGGCTCTTCTAAATCTCTAGATCAAATACCATCTTCTCTCTTTCTGCAACACCAGCAACCTCAGGATTAATCCCAACTATTCTAATGATGTCATAGCCATCCCCAATGTTACCCAAGATATACTTCTCTACATAAATCCTCTCAAGCATGCTTAAAGGGGACCCAAAAGGATATCTGAAGAGCCTGCTTCGAGGAATGAGCCCTCGTTAACCAGTCCCCCCATTAGTTTCCTCACGACGGGGTATGGACCAGAGCCAAGACCTTTGCCCCTTACCCCAAAAGAGTTTGGATCCCATTTGTCTAAAGGACCTAGGAAAACCCCACCTTGAAATTTCCTTGGATTTCCCCACTTGATCTGTCCTTACCTTGGGGCCATAAGCCTTTCATTATCATTATGCCCAAATCTCTGTTCAGTTACTTCCCACCCTTAATCTCATTCTCCAGGCCATTGTCCACTCCCACCAAGATCCTCTCTAGATTCTGTCTCTAGTCTCCTCTAGATACCGGTATTCCCATCAAGATCTTCCCAGATTTGACTTCTAGTCACTCCAGACTACTTGGCCACCCCTGGATTCCTACCTCAGTTCTTCTGTATATAAGATCCTTCTTGTCTCCATGAAGGTGCTCAGATTCAATCTGGCCCTCATCACAAGGGCTCAGATTCTATTTGGCCTACTTGTCAATACAAGCTTCACAAATGTTCAGATTCCTTAACAGTCTACCCAATATGGAGAGTCTTTAATAAACTCTGTTTTGCTTTGGCTGAAAGAAGGCTTGGGCAGAATTCCTTGAGCAAGACCCACTGTGTCACTATTTTGGGATCTCAGCACCCCTAAACCTCAATATTAAGACCAATTCCTCAACCTCCATCCTAGATCATATTCTTTCCAAATGCCTGAAGATCCTCTGTGCTTATCTCCATTTTCTGGCACCATTCCACTCAATATCTCCCTTTCCCTTGGATATTTCCCTTTTTCCCTTCAAACACACAGCTCTTCCCTGCCCCCTCTCTCATCTGGGGAAGAAAAAAATATTGCTTGACTCAAATATCGTAATGGAGTCATAGACTTTTGACCTTGGATCATATTGTCTCATTTTGCTTCTTTCCTTTCACTGCCTCTGTTTTCTTACTGATGGGATATAGGCTCTGGAAACCCCCTTGAACTCTCCTTGAATTTTCCTGCTTATCAAGTCTCCCCACAGATATTATAGCCTGAGGCTATAATCTTCTCAACTGACCTTTCATTTTCCAGGTCCAATTTCTCAATTCTCTGTAACCCTTAACTTAGCCTAGCCCTTCATAGTCTGTTACCTCCAGATTGCCTCTGGCTACTTCCCACCCTTGATTCAATCTAGACCCCATTCTCTAGGTTCCTGTGTTTGATCTCCAGTCACCCCAGCCTACGTACCACTCCCATCAAGATCCTCCCTAGACCCTTTCTCCAGTCACCCCAGACTACTTAGGCACTCTTAGATCCCTTCCACAGTCTTTCTGTATATAAGATCCATCTTGTTTCCATTAAGGTCCTCAGAATCAATCTGGACTGGTTGTATTAGAGATACAAATGCTTAGATTCCTTAAGAGTTTGGTCAATATGACGAATTTTTAGAAACATGCCCACCTAAACCTTGTTTTTTGGTTGAAAGAAGGCTTGGATTGAAATCATTCAGGCAGGACCTGGGTGTCACTATTTCGGGGTCCTAGCACCCCTAAACCTCAATGTTACCATCCATTTTCTCCTTAACCCTTTTGCAATTTGGCTACCATTTCACCAGTCTGTTCAAATCACTCAAGCTACAACTAATGACTTAATAATAACAAAATCCAATGGACTTTTCTTACATCTCATTCCCCTTAATCTAGATCTTTATCTTTTCATGCTTGTTTTACTACAGTAGACTCCAAACTGGTCCTCTGGTCTCCAGTCTTTCATCCTTCCTACCTATGCTGAACACTGCCTCCAAACTAATTAAAAAAAAAAAAAACACCACTGATTTCCCATCACTTCCTGCTCAAAAACCTTCAATGGCTCGCAACTAACAAAGTCCACATTTCATAAGGTATCATTCCTGACACTCTGGCATGGTGGATTGAGAGCTAACCTCAAAATCAGAAAAAAAAAAAAAAGTTCAAGTCCTGTCTCTGAGACCTATTGACTATATGACCCTGGGCAAGTCACTTAATCTGTTAGTGCCTCCAGGTACTTATGCTTACAAGGCAGGTGCAAATCTGTATTAGAGAGAATTCTTTATACCAATAAAATCACATAACTGGTCAAAAAAAGAAAATCATAGTCCTACACAGGCTAACATATGCTGCTTGCCCAACTGTATCTCTTACAGCTTCTTGGCATACTTTCCCCAAGTAGTTTCTGCTGTTTTCAAGAATAGATTGCGCAAAGAATGAATAATGACTGAGTAAAATGCCCATCTTAGCTCTTTAACTTCAGGCTAAAATTTTTAAGATTTTTTTTTCCCTTAGAAAGATATTTTGTCCTACACACACACACACACACACACACACACACACACACACACACACACACACACACACACCCCTTTTCTCTTTGCACTGCCACACTCAGGTGGAACTTTCCATTAAATTAAATGAGAGAAATTTGAGACTTCATCAATGAAAAGTAAACTTCCTTTTTGTAGGTCCTTTCACAAACAGTAACAGATGACTCCTCTAAAATCCAGTCCATAAATCCCTGACCATTCAGTAAGATAGACCAGAATCTCAGAAAACGTTTTGCTGGCCTATCTACCATATCACCCAAGCCAAAAATAATTCCTCCTAACCATTCTCCCTTTCTCCAAGATTTCCTCCTTTCTGTATATCCTGCACACTTTGCCAAAACTACTCTACTTACCTAGTCTAGTCAGTCATTCAACTAGTATTTAAGTATTCATTGGATGAAAGACACTATGTCAAGCACTAGAGCTACAAAGGACAAAAAACAGTCCATGTGCTCCAGAAGCTCACTTTCTAATGGGGGAGACAACATGCATATAACTATGGACACACAAGATCTACATGAAGTAAATGGGAGGTAATTCAAGAGGGAAGATACTCTGGACTTAAAGTCCAGAGACCATAACACCAAGACCATGGTTGGGAGGCTTGATTACAACTCTTCTGTCTTTGTGCTTCCAATTTTTGACTTATTCTACTAAAAGATGGGATTCCTTTGATCCAGAGGGACAGAAAGTACCCTAGTTCCACAATACTTACCTGTTTATGCTCTAGGGAAAAAGTAGAAGCAATTATAGCTCCCTTTTGGACATAAGACAGTCTAAAAATAGAGACCAGAGGTCCCTGAAGATAAGGATTACTGTGTCTCAGCTCTCCCCTGGCCCAATAGTCTCCTCTCTGCAGGGATCCATCAACTAAGAAAATACAATGGAGCAGAACATCACATGAGCTTACTTCCTTCTTCTATGAAATTCACTTCAATAGGATCTTAAAGCATATAGTTTGATGTCTCCCAAGGTCAACATTCAAACAGGTTTTCACCGAGCCTCCAAATTTCTAAGATAATAGTCATCTTTTAAAACCCAACAGTTTGCTTTTTACCTTGTCACAAAAAACTCACCCATATTTTTCAGCAAGTTCCCTTGCTTCCTCTTCTTTTACTACTCTCTGGTCTTCCAGGTCACTTTTATTACCACAGAGCACTACATCTGGGCTTTCACAATATGCATGCATTTGGAGTTGGCCTATCAATAGAAAAATAAACACAAGAAGTGGTTATAGGTGCACGTAAAGCAAACAGCTTAATGCTCAAAATAGTTCATTAAATTGTAAAGTTCCGGGGTGGAAACTAGGAACAAAATAACTTTATGTAAGTACACCCTATAGCTTACAAATATTGCATGAAGACGAGTTTAACATTCTTCAAACTTCCTCTTCTCTTCTCAACACACACAAAGAAATTTACGCTCACTCTTACTTTTATTAGACAAATGATTTAAAAAACAATAGGTGCTGATTAGAGCAATTTCTACTGCTACTATTCATTCCAATTTAAAACTGTTTTTTGATATTCATTCTCAAAGTTTTTATAATAGCAATCAAATAAAAATTACTTTCTTTCTAATCCATTTTTGTCTGAATTTTTTTTCCACCGAATTTCCTTGTTTCCCCACTATATATTTTTCCCACTGGGGTACATCTAGGACAAGCAACAGGATTTCACTGGAAGGGAGAGAATTAGCAGTCACAGCAATGAAATAAATCATGGGGTCAAAGAGAACCCTCAGGAATTCCAGAAGGCTAAAATAACTGCAATTTTTATCCCTTGGGTTTATAGGTTTTTTCATTGTTATGTTGCCCTACATCTAGACACAAGAAAAAACATAACTAAACCACATAATAATAATGTTAACGTGTCAACTATCACAATTTCCCAAGGAACAAAGATGTTTTGGTTTGCTTTTTTAAAAAATTATTAGCCCTGGAATCAGTCTTCTGACACAGACACTTTCCTAATCTTTTATTGCCACATTTTCTTCCAAACCAAAATGTTATCTTCCTTCTTCTCTTCTATCTTATTTTCCTTTTTTTTCCTCTGTTTTCTTTAATTATATTATTCCACCTCTTTTCAAGTTCCCTTCCCCCTTTTGTGTCATTCCACTGTTCACTATTCTCAGGTTTCATTAATGTAGCCCTTTGAACATAGAAGAATATATAAAGGTTCTATGATTAACAGCATGGAATATTCAATGTGGGAACTCCCTCTACACCAAGGGAGACCCTAGACCATTCATGACTTAGTTAAGTTCTGGGTAATTTCTTGAGACCTAAAGAGGAGTAACTGTCCAGGACAGGATTTGAACACAGGTCATCCTGTCACCAAGCCCAGTACTCTTATCAGCGATATCAAGCTGATATCAGAACTCAATGTTATTATAAAACTGTTTTCAATACCTAAATATTTTGGGTTCATATTTTGTCTCTCCCATTAGATTGTCAGGGCTTTTTAGGCAAATACCTTATCTAATCCTTCCTTGGTATGCTAGGAGCTCAAATCTTTATTGATTGATAAAGGATACAAATATTCTATTCTTTTGAAATTTAGTGTTTAATAAGGTCATGTATCATACAGGTACTTGCAACATACTTTTTTTTAAAATTTATTTACTATTAGTTTACAACATTCAGTTCCACAAGTTTTTGAATTTCAAAATTTCTCTTCCCCCACCCCCTCGCCATCATAGCGGCATATAATCCAATATAGGTTCTACATTTACCTTCACATTAAATATTAGTCAAGTTTGCAACATATTTCTGAAGAAGTTATCATTTTTAAGATCTGTGATAACAAATTTTCTATGCCTGAGTTCCACTAAAGAAAGTAACAGCTTAAATCAGCTTAGCTGAGATTTTCATACACTGACATCAGAAATTTTTTAGGATTTTTGAAAATTACTATTACACATATATGTAGTACATAGATTTATAACATATCTATGATGGGACAGAGGGGAGAACTGCTTTCAAATACTCTCTGAAGCACCCAGAAATTCTATTGTTTTGGACTCTAAAAGCATCAAAGTAATCAGGAGAGAATTGGTTCAGATTTGCTATTGTCGGGAATTTAATGTCACAAATGTCCCCATCCTGCCTGTCATCTATTGATTTCAAAAGGAACCAACATTATTTGCAAAGGCAGATAGAGAAACTATGCGCCCACACTCCATCTCATCCCATTCCAGCACCAGGAACAGAACACCTCTGAAAAATCAATGATGGGTAAATATTGAATGAATATATCACCTCTAAATAATCTAAGAGCCCTTTCACTTTATGTCCCACACCTAAGAATTATCTCCATTTTTAAGCAGAGACTGAGGTCTGGAGAGTGTTGGCCAGAATCGCAAAGATGGCAGCACATTTAGAAGTAAACCCACATCTTCTGACTCTCGCACTTTTATTGCGGCTATTGTTGCTGTTGTTTCTGATTCTTTGTGACCCCATTTGTGGTCTTCTTGGAAAAGATACTCAAGTAGTTTGACATTTCTTCCCCCAGATCCTTTTATAGATGAGGAGCCTGAGGCAAACAGGGTCAGGTGACTTTCTCAGAGTCATACAGCTAGTAAGTATCTGAGATTGGATTTGAATTCATGAAGATGAGTCTTACTGATTCCAAACCCAGTGCTCTATTCACTCTGCCACCTAGCTATCCAATAATCTTATTACTATACTTCAAAATCATGCAGATCAAATATTTTTGAGGTTTTTTGTTTTCTCAGAATATGAAAAGGATTTGTTTGTTTGCTGGTTTGTTTTCAGAACTCTAAATTCATTGGTGTGGAAAAGTCCTAGTAAGGAAGCTCCCTCTACCAATGCAAATCATTTATTGTTCCACAATTTATAATCTTAGAGAGGCTGACTGGGCTTCTGAGAAATTAAGAGCCTTAAATGACTATGTCTGAGGTCACACATTCAATATATGTCAAAGGCAGTACTTGAACCTGTGCCTTCCTGACCCCCAAGGCCAACTCTCTATCTGCTATATGCTCTCTTACCTTTTGGAAGGAGGAATTAGAAAATATAGCAACATTGATTTTTTTTTCATTCCAGAATATTCTACAACCTTCAGTAACTATTTAAAATACAACTAGAACAATAGAAAAAATACACTTAACTTTCCATGATAACAAAAAATAGGAAGAGCAGAAAGATAAAATTTGCCAATTGTCCCAAAAGGTTATTTTAATCTATATCATCAACTACTTTCCTCCAGAAAAACATCTATCACAGATAACAAATAACTAAACTGACAAGTGCTTCAACTACATCCTGCATGAGCAATTTAGTTTAATAGTCATCATTACCAAGAAATCTAAACAACAGAAGATATGGAATCTTCTGGGTAATTTTTCCAAATGCATAGTCTTATTTTCTAGGTTCAGTCCTACCCAAAAACTGCAACATAGATAACTTGATTTCTCAAAGTCATTCTAGTCTGACATTTCCATGATTTTTCTATCTAGAGGAGGAAAGAATAATTATAAAAGTTCAGCGTCAAATGGGGGAAAAATAAATGCTTTAATAAGTTACAAACCGGGTTAATTATTGAGTTAACATAGATAAGCATCATCCTCTAAGTCATGTATTTTAAAAAAAGAATATAAAGGGAGATGAAAGAACTACTTACTTAACCAGTTTCGGACATTGAGAAAACTTTGTTCATTGGTCAGATCAAAAAGGAGAAGAAAACCCATCGCATCTCTGAAGAATGCAGTCGTCAGGCTACGAAACCTAGGAACACAAAAGCAAAGCAACAAGTTAGTGGTCCCTTTATGGGAAACCAGCCACTTATTTTAAACTATGGTCCCATGGGAGTTTCAATGTTGCCATGAAGGTCAGTTACCTTCATAACAGCTATAAACATAAGATCAGATGATCATGCACAAAAGTATCACACCAATGTTTCATTCTTTATTATGTTTCTTATAAACTTGTTCAGCTATTTATCTGGTCACAGAGCTTCTTTCCACACAAAGGCAACCCACCTAGTCAGTCCACTTAACAGAGATAACAAAAGCTAATTCCTGAGCCCATAACTTACCATAGAGTTTAGGGTGGGGCCATGAATCATTAGTTAACAAGTGCTGATATGTGTACTTGTTTTTTACTTTTTATGTAGTATTTTATTTTCCCCCAATTACATGTAAAAACAATTTTAACACTGATTTTTTTTAGTTTGAGTTCCAAATTTTCTCCCTCCTTCCCTCCCTTTTCCCCCTCATTGAGAAGTCAAGCAATTTTATAGAGGTTATACATATGCAGTCATGCAAAACACATTTCCATGTTAGTCATGTTGTGAAACAAATACTTGTATATATTTTTAAATTGAATTTTTTTTAACTGGACCTGTGATTTTATCAGTAAAGGAAGCTCCTGGCAAGGAACTTCCTAGTCCCAATACACCTCTGAAGTTGATAGTCTTAGATAGTTGTCTGAGGCTAAGTGACTTGCCCATGATCTCACAGCCAATATGCCACGGGCAAGACTTGAACCCAAGTTTTCCTGACTCTGAAGCAAGCTGTCTACCACACCACATTTCTTTTAAATGTATTTATGTGTATAATATTATAAGTATGCATACACATATACTAGAGGACAGAGAGTTGAACTTGGGAAGATTTAAACCCAAATCTTGCCTTAGATGATTAGTGGCCATGTGACTCTGGGCTAGCCATTTGACCACTCAGCCTCAGTATCCTCATCTGTAAAATCAGGATAATAATAGCACCTTCCTCCCAAAAGGGGTATGAGGATCAAATGAGATAACATGTAAAATACTTTGCAAATGTTTAAAGTCCTATTAACATATGCTAGGTATTATTATGGTTGTTAAAAAAAAAACCACTTTGCGATAACATTACACAAAATACTGACACCCATATCATATCTGTGTACATGGTAGGTGGGGGGGTTAAGCTTTATAAAGCCCCTTAATATTTTAATCTCATCAGAGTCTCACAACAGCTTTGTGAGGTAGGTATTACAGGCATCATCCCAATCTTACAGATGAGAAGACTGAGGTTCAGAGTGGGAGAGAAAGAGGTTAAGGAATTTGTTCGTGGTCACATGGCTAACAAGAATTGAGGCAGAATTCTAAGCCGGGTCTCACCTATTTCCTTCTCTCTCCCAAGGCTTTGAGCAATCTGCGCCTCTCTGCCACATCCCCTTTCTGACCTCCCATCTCAACCACTAGGCTTCAAGGGACACATGAATTTAAGTCATCCAACCAGGTGTGTTGGTTTTCTTCAAATATTGATTTCTAGTAACTATCATTCCACCATTAAAAACAGCTGTTTCTCAGATCCAATAAAATCCAAGGCAAGTAGGCTGAGAGAGATAACAGAAGCCACCTCTGAACTGAAAGTGGCATCATGCAAATGCCACGTGTACTACTCCTGTTGGGTCTCTACATTCTGATAGTGAGAACTCCGATCCACCTAGAACTTCCAGGAATTTTCAGTAATTGAGTTTTAATGATGCAGCCACATTTATTCAAACGCACACGCACACACACACACACACATACACACACAAAACCCCCTTAGCAAAAAGAAACTAAGGACATGGTATCACGGTATTAGGGAAACATATATTAACATAAAATGCCTATAAGAAAAAGAATAAATTCTGAAAGATTATTTTTCCCTTTAGAATTACAGAAAGCAAAACCATCATTCTCATGTCAGTCTAATAAATTTCCTGTTCATTTGGCAGCATAGTCCTAGCCCAGGTACATGACAGGTAATTGGCTACTTCTCTTCTGATCATGTGATGGTATGTAAATCATGGCTTGCTTTGTGTTCCTCCCATAACTATGCATGTCTCCAGGCCTCACCTCTCTTGCCCTGCTGTGTCCCATAACTGCAGGTGGATTCTCTGGCCTCTGCCAACAGCTCCGTCTGGCCCATTGGCCCTGTATACCTAGAAGAGGTAAATTTCACAAAGTAAAACCAGGAAACAAAACACCTCTTTAGTGAATAGTAAACAATTACCAGGAACAAGAGCAAAATATGAAGGCTATCAGTTCTTTTTGAGAATCTGAACAATTAAGAATTCCAACTAAAAGGAGGTTACCTTTGGATCAGTGAGGTTAACGTTTAATACCAAGAAATGAGACCAGCTAAGATTTTAATTTTAAAGTAAAATTAAGTTCTCAACTGGACTCATTATTTGAAATTGAGAGGAAAATTCACAAAGAACTAATCAAAAAATTCCCCAGAAATTGTGGGGGCAGGGGGAAAAATTCTAAATGCAGAAAGAAGTTGCTTTGTACAGGGATATAAAGTTAATTGAACTGGGGGGAGAGCGTGGTGTTCTGTATTTGGAGTTTAAGAACATGGCTCTGATATTTACTATGGGTGAGACTGTAAGCAAGACACTTAACCTCCTTTAGACCTCGTCATTGCTCATAAATGAAAGTTTGGAATAGATGACATGTAAGATACTTTCCCAGCTTTAAATCTTATAATACCTGAGAACACATCTGAAGACCTACCCCCCCGCAAAGTTCAGTTTTCTAACTAGCCTGACTAGGGTGATAAGAGCTGATTTATAAGCCTAAGCCTCAGATGGGGCACAGGGACCAGAGGTATTTTTCCTCTTTACTTTGTAGAGTGGTGCATGGTGGGGGAAGGAAAAAATAGGGTTGGGAGGGGGTTCCTTAGCAGACACTGGAAAACTATCAGAAGCTTCTTGTTTGTGGAGATCCCCTTAAAGATAATGAACCTGCCGATTCAGGTGGAAGGAGGCAGCTAAGTCCCCCACTTCAGATAAGAGAGCTTTCTTTCCCACCCTATTCCCCTTCTGTGATGTTATATATTAAATTTCAAAAATAAATATTGTTGAGCTAGGAGTCTGGAGTTGATTTTTGTTTCTCTCCCTTATGGGTTTGGGCAAGGAAGATGGTAGTTTGGGGGTTTGTTTTCTTTTTCACAAAAAAAAAATAGGAAAATGATAGGATTTGAATTGTTTTTAACCTTTTTGTCAAAAAAAAAAAACATTCTTATTCACCCTAACAATATGAATGGAATCAAGAGGCAAGCTATTGTGATTTCTTGTTCTAGTAAAGCAGGATCTGAGAACCTCTTTAAAAGGCATCACAACAGTTGCTGAGGCTAAAGGTGCCTTGCACCACCAGCACACAGCCCATATTGCAGTTGTTGATACCAGTATAGTGGGGGACTGGTCAATGGGACCCCCCTTCTCACAGTATGAGAACTTCCCAAGGATGGGGCTCTCACTGAGCAATTAAAAAAAAACTACTTGAAAATCATTTATATCATTATATTTTATATCATTAACAGTAGTACTGACATCATCATGCTTTGTTCTGGTGATGATTTCATGACATATCAATGCTAATGAATGCTTCTTTAGCAAAGTGAGACCCATAATTTCAGATACAGTGGCCAACAAATGTGCATAATAAAAGCAAATGATTCAGAGAATGTTGCCATTGGCATGTACCTTACAGAACATCTAGTCAAACCATCTTCACCTCATTTTACATATGAGGAAAATGAATTTCAGAAAAAGTAATTTGCTGAGAGTCACATAATAAATTAGTGATGGAGAAAATGAGTTTCAGAGAAAGTGATCTGCTGAGGGTCACATGATAAATTAGTGATGGGATCTTAGTATCTTGACTCCCATCCTTCAGTTAGGCATTATTGGCTTTTATCTATTTGACTATATTTATGGATTTTTTTAAAAATCTCTTTGGTGATTTTTTTGGGACAGTCTTTCTCAGGTCAAATGAGATGAATTTATTATTTTTACTTTTAGATGCCAACCTCTCCCCTGTCCCCATGTCTCCAAACTCAACAAAAAATATACAAGCAAATCCTAAATGTTTACTCAAAGATTGTATTTTTAAATAGCACAGACAAGGATTGGGAACTTACCACTCTCTTTTCCCTGAAATCAATGCCCACTGTTGTGATAAACTTGGAGTTAAATTTGCCATCTGTGTACTGGTAAAGTAAGCTGGTCTTCCCAACTCCAGAGTCACCCAAGGCTAAAAACTTGATGAGATAATCATAGTCCCCATCAGACATAATGAAAAACTCAGCAGTTTACCTTCAAAATGCAAAATACAAGAATGTTAGCATTCTAAGTATATATAAAAACTGAACCTAACAGTGGATTCAACCCTGTTTATTGACAACCAACTATGTGCTCAGCATTACGCCAAAGGCTCTAAAGGAATATGAAAGAAACAATCCCCTGCCTTTGAGACCTCGCCTAATCTAGGGCATGAACGCACATATACATATGTATGTATATACACTCATATATATGAAATATGTAAAATACAGTGCAAGAAAAGGAAGTTGTTTTTTAATTTAATAAATATTCTATGAATTGGTGAGAATAAAAAGTTCAAAGATACAAAATGATAATAACTCATGTTCTCATGGAGCTTTATGGCTTACAAAATATTTTCCTCACAATGACCCCATGAAATAGAAGCTAGTAAAAATATTATCTTCATTTCACACAGATGAGGAAATGGAAGATCAGAGAGGTTGTGACCCAACACAGGATAATAGCCCTGGAGCATTATGAGCAATGAACAGGAAGAGAAACAGAAATAAGGGAAGGAGACAAAGGCCAGAGAAGGGACTAGTGTGATGAAAGAGACTAAAAAATAAAATTCTTAACATTATTGTCTGCAAGTAGGTTCAACTTCTCCCCTTTCTCATCTCCTGTCAGTGAGAGTCTCTCAATGCTATATCCTCGTATCTTATCTGTTATACTTCTTATTTTGAATTCTGTGTTAGGTTCATGCATACCCAGAGACAATAGGTATGAGAAAATACGCATTGGATATGGAGTCAGAAGACATGGGCACATACCCCTTATCTACCACTGATTGATAAACTGTGTGATCTTAAGCAAGACATTATCCTCAGGTTCCTCCTCTGTAAAGTGTGTATAATACTTTCATTACCAACCTCACAGTGTTTGTGAAAAGATCAAATGAGATTACAATGCACTTTGTCAACTGTAAAGCCTGGATTAATATGTTTGGATAACATAAAGCATTTTGCAAACTGTAAAGCTCTATATGAGTATAATTTCTATTATTCTATTCAGTTGGGATTTTTTTTTAAACAAATGCTTTATTAACTTCTGTTTTACATCATTCATTTCCACCAGATTTTGTGTTACAATCGTTTTCCCCCAGTTATTCCCCTACCCAACCTCCCAGAATAGCAGTCCCACAAGATATCGCTTCCTCCAATCTGCTCTCTCCCATACCTTCTCCCATACCCCCTACGACTTTTCCATTAGAGGAAGGTGAATCTTTGTGTCCCAATGCCTGCACATCTTATCTCCCAATTATAAGCAAAAGAGTATTAATAATAGTATTTATATATATTTGAAACATTTAATGTTAAGACCTCGAATTTCAGATCCATTTCCTTCCTCCCTTGTCACCCATTCCCTTTTGGGAGATAAGTAATTCAGTATATGTTGTACATGTCTAGCTATGCAAAACATTATCATAGTAGATATATTGTACAAGGCTGCTTATAATTCCCTCCCACTCATCCCACCCCCCACCTGGTCCATTCCCTACATGATCCTGTCCCTCTTCTATAGTGGGTACTTCCAACCTCCCCTCCCCCCAAGGATGCCCTCCCATCAATCATCCCTCCTCTCATCCCCCTTCCCCCTATTCTGCTGCAGGTTGAGATATCCCATTTAGTATGTATGTCATTCTCTCCCTGAACCAAATTCAATGAGAATGTGAATTTGCCTTTTTTTCCCTTCCTATTCTCCCCCTCCCTTGCAACCACTTCCCCTTGCTTCTTCTACATGAGATAGTTTACCCTACCCTGTCTTTCCCCATCTCCTCTTGCCACTTTCCTCTCTTACCTCATAATTTCATCCCTTGAGTATTCTCCCTTCCCAACAAATTCAACCTATGCCCTCTATCCATATATAACTGTAACCATATACACACACATTCACATATGTATTCATATGACCACACACCCTTCTTCCATTATTTTCATAGTGAGAAAGATATCATCAGTCACAGTTATTGCTTTTCCATATAGGAATGTAAATAGTTCAACTTTGATAAGTTCCTTTTGATTTCTTTTCCCTGATTACCTTCTCAGGTATCTCTTCCTTCTTGTGTCTGGATGTCAAATTTTCTATTCAATTCTGGTTTTTTCCTCAAGAATGCTTGAAAGTCCTCTATTCCCCTGAATGACCATACTTTCCCCTAAAACAAAATACTCAGTTTTGCTGGGTAGGTGACCCTTGGGTTCATTCTCAGTTCTTTTGCCCTCTGGAATAGCATATTCCATGCCCTTCGATCCCTCAGTGTAGAAGCTGCCAGGTCCTGGGTTATTCTGATTGTGTTTCCACAATATTGAAATTGTTTCTTCCTGGCTGCTTGTAGTATTTTCTCCTTGATCTGGGGATTCTGGAACCTGGCTATAATATTCCTGGGAGTTTTCTTTTTGGGATCTTTTTCAGGAGGTGATCGGTGGATTCTTTCAACCTCTATTTTGCCCTCTGGATCTAAAACATCAGGGCAATTTTCCTTGAGAATTTCTTGAAGGGTGATTTCTAGGTTCTTTCTTTGATCATGGCTTTCAGGTAGTCCAATAATTTTTAAATTGTCTCTCCTGGATCTATTTTCCAGGTCAGTGGTTTTTCCCATGAGATATTTCACATTGCCTTCTATTCTTTCATTTGTTTGGATCTGCTTAACAGCATCTTGATTTCTCATAAAGTCACTAGCTTCCATTTGCTCCAGTCTAACTCTGAAGGAATGAATCTCCTCAGTGAACTTTTGAGATTCTTTTTCCATCTGGCAAATTCGACTTTTTAAGGCATTCTTCTCCTCATTGCCCTTTTGGGCCTCCTTTGCCATTTGAGTTAGTCTATTTTTTAAGGTGTTGTTTTCCTCAGTCAGGCTGTTGACCCTCATTTCATACTTTTCCTGCATCCTTCTCATTTCTCTTTCCAATTTTTCCTCCACTTCTCTTATTTGATTTTTAAAGTCCTTCTTAAGGTCCTCTATGGCCTGCACCCCGCTCATGTTTTCTCCTGGGGCTTTTGGAGCAGGACTTCTGACCTCACAGTCCTTTTCCCGCTCTATGCCCCCAAAATAGGAGTCTGGGGTTGCATTTTTCTGTTTCCTTTGCCTTGGCATGTTGCCACTTAATTACTTGACTTTTGGGCTTGTTGCCACACTATGGCTTTAAGGCCAGATAGAGGAATTTTCGTCCCAAACGTGTGGGGGGCAACTTCCGTTTCTGGCAAGCTGTAAACCCACCCACGACTTCCACCCTAGATCACAATCCAGATCCAGGGAGGTTAAAGCAAGAGTGATTACCCCCCAAGACTGATCGCTGGATCTCCCTACAATTAATTGCAGGCCAAGAGCTGGAGCTGCCTCTGAAAACTACAAAATGGCATGTCTCCTCAGGGGCTTCTAGCCCCCAGGGGAGGGAGCTGACGCATTCCCCAAATACAGGTCCCAAAGTCCATAGGACACTAACCTCTTACTTTGTCCTAGGCATGTCTATGTTGATAATTCTGGAGTCGCCACAGCTCCTGGTGTTCTGGGGTTCCTCCAGCCGGCTGCTGGCCCTGCCGCCCTGGGGCCAAAACCTCGGCTCACGCGGACCTGGGCTCGGCTCGGCTCCTGCGCTCTGCGCTCTGCGGCTGCCGGCTCCCAGACCACTGCGCTGGTCCTTCCTGCAGGGCTGCTGGGCTGTCCTCAGCGGGAGGTTAGCTTCTCTTTGTCGTTCTGTGGGTGCTGGGGCTCCAGAAGTTGTTCAGAGTCCCCTTTTACATAGTTTGGGGGGAATCTGGGGGCAGAGTGGCTTGGATGAGCTGTTTCTACTCCGCCATCTTGGCTCCGCCCCGGGATTTTTTTTATTACAACTAGGATGACAAATTCTCATGAGATATAAATCTATATATTTCAAGTTAAATCTTATACACAGAATTTTTTTCTTCCTACTTCACTGTGAACTATAAAATTAAGGGTCAGCAAGTTTTTGTACATGTTTCAGAAGATGGTATGAAAAACTGATCTTCCTGGAAGATCCCTACTTCTAATTAGGCCTGAGGTTCAAGTTCTAGGTTTGACTCTTGAGGATAGGAGAGAGGTGAGAAAGAGACTTTAGTAAATGAGTGACTAGAAAAAATATATGTAATTGGTCTCTCTTACACTTTTCTTGATACTCTTCCAACAATGTTGTTGACCTTTGTACCAAGTATTCCTAAATATCATGCAAAATTGAGTCCCATTTTCTTTATTTGGAAGTAATTTTTTTTTTACCAGAATGGCTGTTTCTAGTTAGTTGTAATTATTCATTTGTATGAAATGGTTTTGTTCTCCTGAGTACTTTGAAATTCCATAGTCAATCTATTCCAAAATTCAACTGAACCTTGCTTTAAGATGGCTTACTTTTTCTTACCCCCATGTCTATTCCACAGAAAATCCACATGAAGCTCAGGGAATAACCTAAAATGCCATCCTATCTTCAACAATTCTATCTTCCTACCTATACACACACATACATACATACATACACACAAACACACACACACACACACACACACACACCCATACATTATAGACTTTACGACGAAAATACTTTAGAGGTTGTTAAATCACTGTCTATTTGTTGTTATTTACCCCTTCTCACCAAAATACTTATCTTCATAATCTGTATTTCTTTTGTAATTACTTTAGTCTTCTATTCTTCTCGTTAAAATTTAGGTATTAAGACTGCTATCTTTTCTCTCTTATCTCAGCTCCAGCTATTGCTTCCAATATGTAGAATGACCAGTTTCTCCTCTTTTTCCACTCCCACTCTCCAAGTTCTAGGTACAGGCACTTACCCCAAACTTCCCCAGTCTGTCTGAACACTGAACCTCTGCTCAACTGCAATTGTACACATACCTGCCACCCAGCAGCTCCAGAGTGTTCAGCTATCTTGCATCCTGTTTCTCATACTGCTGGACAGTCTAAAAGGGCAGAGCCTTTGCAAATATTTATAATTCTATTTACCCAATATGAATTATAACACTTTGACTATAATGGTTTTCTACTTAACTGGTATAGCTTATGTATGCACAGGTGTGGCAAACCAGTACAATGGAGCCACTGGTTCTTCCCTCCTAAAAATGTCATATCTCCACCACTATATCATAAGATTATTCCATTGCAGAGTAAGAAAAAGAACATTTTGGTAGAAATATTCTAGTATCCTGCAACTATAACATTACATTTGGCCCTAAAAGGTCTAAAATAAGAAACTCAAATTTGAGAATTAGGTCCTTAAATCTTAACTTGATGTACCATCGTTTTTATAGTTCCCTCACTTTCACTGAAGAAACAGAGCATATCTAGTTCTGTTACAAAAAATGTTGCCAAAAGAAAAAGGCAAGACAGCAAATACTGGTTTTCTTTAACTCACCTCTGTCCTTACCTCATTTTATTCATTCAGGGAAAAGATAACCTTAACAATATTTCCACATCACCAGAGTTAGAGGATCATACGATGGAAAACAAATTTAATTCAACAAATGTTACACTGTATGCTGTGCTAGCAACCCACAGATTATACAAAAATGAGTAAGACACTGTCCCTGCCCCAAATAGTAATAGCTCACATTTATACAATGCTTTTCAATTTACATATAAGTCTCCTCACAATAAGTCAGTGAGATAGATTGTTACTGAGCAAAGTATTATTGTTTCCATTTATAGGTGGGGAAACTGAGGCTCAAAAAAGGTGATACAGGGGCTCAAACGTGAGTAAGGAAGATACAGAAATGAATAAGACACCGTCTCTGCCTATCATAACATATATAGTATTTTGCAATTTACAAAAGCATCTTCCTCACAACAAACCTGTGAGGTAAAAAGTACAAATATTATTCCATTTTACAAATGTGGAAACTGAGGCTCACAAAGGTGTAATGGCATGGCACTAGTAGCAAAGTTTCAGAGCTAGGATTTATAACCAACTCTCCTACCCCAAAATCAATGTTCTTTTTCCTGCTCTACAATGCAAGTATTGTATGATATAATGGTGGTGACACGACATGAAGTCTATAGTACAGGGTAGAACAGAGGCATGATGGATATGTACTATAAAAGAAAAAAATTAATTTCAAGGGGAGTTTTGAAGATAGCAAGATCACATTCAATTGGAGGCATCAGAAAAAAACTTCATGGAAGAGACAGAACTTGAGCTCAGCCTTAAGAATGTGTGAGTTTAACAGGTGAAAGACAGATGGAGGACGTTCCAGGCAAAGGAATGAATGAAGGCTTTGAGGTGGAAAAGCATGGGGTATGTTTGAGGAGCAGTGAATAATCCAGTTTGGCTAGAGTAGAATAGGAGAATGGGAGCAGTGAACGATAAGGCTGCAGTCTTGTGATGAAGAGCCTTAATGCCAGGCTAAGGAATTTGGACTTTATTCAGTAAGCAACACAAAGGTTTGAAAGTACTGGCATAAAATGATTAATGATATACTTAGGAAGATTAATCCGACAGTATGTAGGCTGGTTTTAAGGGCTATGAGATGAGAGGCAGAGACCACTTAGGAGACATCTATAAGTAATGAGGACCTAAACATAAGTGTGGTGATTGTAGAAACAGGCATGAAAGATATTGTAGAGGTTTCTCCATTTTCTATAACATATCAAATCTACTTTAATAGATTACAAAGATTTAAAATGAAGATTTCTCTAGACTGGCAGTAGGTGGTAAGACTAATTAGGTCCTAGAACTGGCCTAGACCAGTGATTTCTATTTAGAAGCTTGTAAACACCTGAGGCGTTCATGATGATGGTCCAAGAAGTTAATGCTAAAAATCCTTTAATGGTACCTTAAGCAGTAAATAATTGCCCAATTATGTTACAAATATATTTTTACTTTATCACACATGCATATTTAAAGTATTATAGGTCTTTTCTGCAGTGATTCATAATCATGTACACAATGATTTTAGTGTGTGTTCAGTAATTATATCAAATTTTGCTTCTAAGTCTTATTAGTATAATCTTACAGTTTCTCAACCTGTCATCAAATAGTTTCCAAATCAATACAAGGGCTTAACATTCCAGTGCAAACTAATTCCAGTGAATGATGAGATGCATGTGCATATCTTCATTTTTATTTTGAACACTATACCAGAATAGTTTCCTCAGTCCTCTACAACCCTGTAATCATAATCTCATTGTCTGTGTAATTACATAATTAGGATTTTATGAATACATATATTCATGTAGCATAGATATCAGGATGTTTGAAAACTATGATTGGTGGATATGTGTATTACAAAACTATCTTGACCATCACAGATCACCATAAATATTCTGCAGAAACAAACTCTAGCGTGCTTCTCGTTGCAATATTAGGACTGTTTTTCAACTTAAACTTATCTTCCACTTTTGTTACTATTTTTCTATCTGGAGAATATTCAAATAAACTGTTTGGCAAAATTGGTCAGTTGTTCAGTTGAGTTTCTGTGAGAATATAGCTGGCATGCCATTAAAGGTTTTAATAACAGAAAAAAGATTCTTTCCTTATAAGAATTAGTTTATATGTAAATCATGTTAAAATGAAATAATATATACATTTGAAATTTAAGTATACACACATATATATACGTGTGTGTGTGTGTGTGTGTGTGTGTGTGTGTAAAATTTATTGAACGCTAGGTGTACAGTGGATAGAGCACTGAGCCTGAAATGAGGAAGACTCATCTTCCTGAGTTCACATCTGGCCTCAGACACTTGCTAACTGTGTGACCCTGGGCAAGTCACTCAGCTCCATTTGCCTCAGTTTCCTCATCCTCATCAGTAAAATGAGCTGGAGAAGGAAATGGCAAACGACTCTGGGATCTCTGCCAAGAAAACCCCAAATGGGGTCACAAAGAATAAGACATAACCAAACAATAACAACACGTAATTTAATATAGTGCTTGTCCTTGGCCAATAGAAAAGTAAATATTTTATATTGGAACTAATCATTTTTGTCATCTGGTGATGTGGCTAAAAATAAAAAATGACCTTTCATCTCTCAGAAAGAAGGCTCATAAAATTTTCCTTCCATTTTCTGCTTCATATTTACGTAATGAGTATTTCCATTTTATTCTTGTTTAATAGATTAGTCGTGCCCAACTCTTCGTGACCCCACTTGGGGTTTTCTTGACAAAGATACTAGAGTGGTTTACCTTTTCCAGGTCATTTAATAGATGAGGAAACTGAAGCGAACAGGGTTAAGTGATTCAACCAAGGTTACATAGCTAGCAAGTGTTTGAAACCAAATTTGAACCCAGGTCCTTCTGACTTCAGGGTTAGCATTCAATCCACTGAGCCACCTAACTGCTATTTATTTGATTTAAATCAAAATACAGAAACAAACTCAATGTGGAACTAGATTGACAATTGGTGTTAAGTCAAATATTATTGTAAACCCTTGTTCAAATAAAAAAGTTCATGCTGAAATAAAGTTTATATATTATTGTTATTTTAAACATCTCCCAAATTATAACTTATTACATTAAAATATTAATATCCAACATTTATAAAATTAAAGAAATATAATATGAAGTCATAAGCATATGAGTTCTTGTTGGATTCCTTTTAATTCTTATAGAATATCCTACTTTAAAATTCACAATTATTTTATAATTAGAGTGTAATGATTTTATAGTTCATTTTCTTGCCTATAGCTAGAATTAAAAATTTATATTTAAAAATAATTATTATGTATTGTAAAATTTAATGTGGAGTTATTTTGGACAAAATGATAGTTATTATAAGTATTTAATGAATAAATATAAAAGAATATTATGAAGGGCGGCTAGGTGCCGCAGTGAATAGAGCACCAGCCCTGGAGTCAGGAGGACCTGAGTTCAAATACAGCCTCAGATACTTGACACACTTACTAGCCATGTGACTTTGGGCAAGTCATTTAACTCCAATTGCTGTCAAAAAAAAAAAAGCAAAAAAAAAAAGAATATTATGAGTAGCATATTAAATTACTCTTGGGGTTCACAACACTTTGTTGTTGTTGAAAGGGGTTTGTGGAACAAAATACACTGGGGGCCACTACCCTAGACTATAAATACTGTGGTGTGGTAGATAATGTAATTGTAGCCCAATACCCTGCTTGGAGATAGGATAGGGAAGGAGTCCCAGCCACAGACCTCCTGCTGCCCTCATAGGCAGAAATCATATTCTTCTTTGGAGAAGGCGATCCAGATCCAATACATATCCATGCCACCTTCGATCTGAACTATGTCTTTATTAGTCACTCACACATCTTTCATAGACAAGAATTGTCACACAGCTAAACTGCAACAGCTTGTCACAGCAGCTCTCTTGGGGAACTGGCCATAAGAGCTACTAGCAAGAAATAGAAAAAGCCGGATGATCATGCTTAATGCAAATACAAATTTTTAGTGATCTACATAGAGTACAGCATGTGATATTCATCTCCAAGTAAATGGTCTCAAAGCTCAAAGTGGGGAATTGGTCTCCTATTTAGAGGAGAAAGCAAGAGGCCTGTAGAAATGCCTGTTCATTTTCTAGGTTATCAGGGCTTCAGAATGAAGTGCTCCTTAAAAACCAAAACAGTAACAATAAAGATCTTTCATGTCAAAACAAAGATCTCAGGAGACAGAAAAGAATGCCAGAAGGTTAGAAATAGACGAGGAAGAGAAAAGGAAGAAGAACTACCAAATATGTGAAGCTAAATGATGTTCTTCACAAAGAGGATGGAGCCAGCTCTCAGAGGAGGAAGCAGCAGCTTGTCCTCCAAGGAATGCTATGGTTCCCCAGGGGTATCATCCATCCAATAAGGACTACAGCAAGAAAATACAAGAAATAGACCTGATGAATACATTCTGAAGACTCCAAAGTCAAATATTATCAGTTTTGTATGAATAATAAAAATATATGTTGTCATTCTAGGGTATGTATTTGGGACATGTTTGAGAACCTCCCAAGCCTTTTGAAAACAAATGACTACTACCCTCTTCTAAGCAATCATGTGGGTATAAACAACACGACATGAAGGATTCTATAAAACACTGCTAAGTATTAAAGTCTTGGCAAAAAATAAATAAATAAAGAGCTCAGAGGCTCACATGGTATTTTCATCATGTGTTGTTATTGTAGAAGAGAAAGGCAGGCTGGGGCAATAAATAGTTGGCAAATAAGATGCTGTCTGAGCAACAGGTTTGGCTTTCTGGACCATGGCTCAAAATACAGGAATGATGGACTTTCATTAAATGTACTCCATCCACAGCTGAAGGCATGGATAGTAAGGTTAGATTTATTTACCTGGAGTCCAGCAAACAAACCCAAAGAGCTTTAAACTGAAAGAAAGGGAGAAGAAGAAAATTGAGTCTATGTGCCTGTATCTAACTAGATACCAAAGAGCAGGGGTTCTTAACCTTTTTCTGTGTCATGGTCCCTTTTAGCAGTCTTGTGAAGCCCATGGGCCCCTTCTCAGATGATTGTTTTTAAATCCACAAAATAAAATACAGATGTTTACCAAGGAAATCACTTATATGGAAGTACAGCAATCAAAGTATTTTTAAAAAGAAAATAATGCAGATCCCAATTTAAAAACTGTTGCCATAGACTTGGTACAATGTAGGAAGAAGAATGGCAATGAAAATTCTTAAATTTATAAAATATATTACTGACTAATAAAAAGTAGCTAGTTGCTGAAGCAAAAATAATAGAAATCTTGAGGGGGAAATGACCATCTTAGAATCTGTATAAGACAGGGAAAACCTGACACAGTCTAACACAGACCCCAGATCTGGGGAGAGTCAATTTCACATAACATCCAACGGACTAATCTTCCATAGCAAAAGCAAGCCCAGGAAAGATATGAAATTCTCCAGAAGAAAATTCTAAAGAGATAAACACAATTCCAGTGGAACTAGAGGGGAGCTGTTTTAAGACACTGATATGGATTCACAAGGAATTTGTGAGCTAACAGACTTTAAAAAGACTTTACCTTTATAAGATATTGAAAAGATAATAGAGCAGGAACATGTAATTAAAGACAAATAAAAGGATGAGGCATGATACCATAAGAATAGACGGGAGTGCTAAATATCAGAAAAGGACTGAAGCTAGTAATGGATACTAAGGACAACTTAAAAATCTGGAGGAAAAAAAGGTTTGATGATTGTGTTTGTTTTTTAGTACACTGAAGAAAAGATAAAAAGAAGACCAAAGAGGGGGTAAGGGCTGCTGCAAAAAAATATATGTAATGATAATGGATGACAGATTAATCTCATTTTGCTTCTCTGCCTCTTAAGACAGCTTAGGTGGATGGAGAACTGGGTCTGGAGTCAAGATGTGGGTCCAGATACATACTGGATGTTTGACCCTGTGCAAATCATTTAATATCTCAGTGATCAAGGAAACTCTTCAAGACTGTACGTTGGAGGAAAAAAAATGTCCATCTGCAATGTTAGAAGAGTTTCACCTTTCAGGAATTTCCTACAGGCACAGTCCCTAACCCCACTCCTATCCCTATAAACTTTAAGGGAAGGGAAGGCTAACATCTCTTACCCCATTCATAACTTTAGAAAAAGACAAAAACTCAGGCAAGTGGCTGGCTTCCTGATGTTTTTCACATGAGTTTATTCCCTGTAAATTGGAAGGTTGTGTCCTTGTTACCAAACATGCTGTTTGTTTTCCTTGGATTCAGATATCCACACTTGTTTTCTTCAAAATCCACTATACTAAGCCCTCAACATTCAATTTCCATGATGCCATTACTGTGAGAAAAAGATTTGTGGAAGTTGTAGACAATGCGCTGACAGGCAGGATATCCTTTGAAAATGAAGAACATGATATGTGATGAGTTGCTGTCACATACATCCTGTTCTGTTTTTTGACCCATGTCCTAGCACAAGGGTCTTCCAACTGTTCTGTGGCAAGATTCAGAGAGCAGACATGCCATCTTGCCCATGACTCACTGGAGGAAATGCTAGAACTCTATATACAGGAGAATACAGTGGCACCTGTACCCTTAGAAAGTAAGTATTTCCATCCTGGGGGTTTAAAGGCCCAGAAATCACAAATCTGCAGTTATTTGACCACTAGATGGCAGACTCAGCAACATGGTTTTAGTAGCCTGTAGTCCTTTCAAGAATTCATGAAAGAGAAAGAACCAAAAGAGAGAGAAGAAAGAAAGAGGAGAGGGAGAACTTACCTTTTTTTTTTCCTAAAAAGGTCTAATTTTCATTAGAACATTAAAATGGCTTTATAAGACAACTTCAATCATTCAAGCATTCACTAAACTTCAGTACTAGAAGAGAAACTAAGCACTTAAAATGAGACTGAGGATACAGATAGGATAGCACATTGGCTAGAACAAGATTAAATTTTATATAGTGATCAATGTGAAGCCCCACACTTGGATTAAAAAAAAAAACTTCACAAATACAGAATTGGGAATTATGTCTAGATACCAAATAATCTAAAGATCTGGAGGTCTAAGTGGAATGGAAGCTTAATATGTGTCAACAGCAATCTAATGGCCAAAAGTCTAGCCAACATTAAAAGAAGTATAGCTATTGTCCATAATGGGGGAGGTGTACACTGTGTGCTATCATGGAAAGAGCACTGACTAGGAATCAGGGTCTACAATTTTCTACCTGTGACTTTGGGCAAGTCATTTCACTTCTTTAGACCTTAGTTTCTTCATCTGTAAAATGAAGGAGTTGTCCTAGATAATGACTACAGTTTTTTCTGCTTTAAATACTGTGATCTTGTGCCCCATCAGTCCACCTGTGGAGTATTGTGTTCTAGGTGCCACACTGTAAGCAGATCGTTGATAAACTGGATAGCATCTTGACCAGTTCTTAATAAGGGCCCCATAGACAAATTTCAGGAGGTCCACAAACTTGGATAATATAACTGGTTTCTTTTTGTGATCCTATGTATTTCAGTTTAAGTGTTTAAAAACATTATTCTGAGTAGAGGTCCACAGGATTTACCAGACTGCCAATGGAGTCCACGATAACAACAATAACAAACAAACAAAAAAAGGTTAAGAATTCTTGATGAGACAAATGAGATCATCTCATATGAGGATCAGTAGAAAAAAGACAAAATGAGGAGGAGACTGGATAGCTGTCTTCCCTATGTGATGTATCTGAAGGAAGAGACTACCATATAGGAAAGAGATTAGACATGCTTTTGTTGGTCCTACAAGAGTGAAGCTAAGTGAAGCCTAAAAGAACTTCCTAATAACCAGAGCTATCCAAAAGTAGATTGGGCTGCCTCAGCACACAGTAGGTTTTCCTTCTCCAAAGATCTTTAAGTAAAAACTGTATGACCATTTGTTAGCAATGTTTTAGAAGTAGATTTTGGTTCAGGTATAGGTTGGACTACATGATCTCTGGGGTCCAATTTCCAACTCTGATAAGATGCAAGAACAAGCTTATGAAAGAAAAAAATCTAAGTGCAGTGGGCCAACTCTACTGAATCTCTCACAAGCAATCTCTACCCTCTGAATTTTACAATCTGTAAAACTAACATTCTCATAGACAATTCTATGATTTCCTCTACACTTAAATGTTTCAACTTTACCAATGGCCACCCAGTGTCTTTAATACAAATGTTTTACAAGATGTTTATCTTTCTGCTTACGAGAGTAAGAAGCTATCTTAATTGAAGCTTCCTCCAGTGTCCAATGACTAATTTCCATTAAATTAAAATGGAGTCCCTAACTATTTGTCATGGTAGAAGAACTAACTTTCTTATCTTAGTTATACAGTGGTTTCCCAAATTTGAACTATGTTTTATGTCCAGATTTGTTCTAATCTCCCTTCAACACTAGGAACTCCTCTTGAAATCACTAGGAAACAGCAGACGGTTTAAGAAAAAAAAAAAGACAGCAGCTTTACTGAGAGAAGGAAAAAGATGCTATTTTGGTTCTCACAGCTTGGCTGTCTAGTCTTGATTTGAGTTGCTGTACCACTGCTGGGGGGAAAAATTTACTGTTTCTCATTTGCTCCCTAAAGGTAACACATCTTTAATTTAATAATACCTTTTTCTGCAGCTTCCTTTGGCTAGTCAGTCCTTGTCAAGACCAAGGAAGAATTAAATTACTTCTTAGATCTATCACTCCATTTATCCCAAAGAAAAACAAAGCACTAGCTTCTTTTCCTCTGGTCTGTATGCATATTTTTCCAAATGTGTGTATGCATACTTCTCCAAATCTAGATAAGAGTTGATCTCCCTAAAGGAAGTACTCAGAACAACTTGTGCTTGCAGCAATATCAATCCCACTTCTCTCCTATTTTCAATAAGACACCTATTTTTATAGATGCTTTTTTCCCTCTTAGATTATCCTCCATTTACACTGTACATATTTTGTAATAGACACAGTTATTTACATATTGTCTCTCCCATTACAATGGGAGCTCCTTGAAGGCAGACCGTGTCTTTGTCCTTTTTCGTATCCTCAGCGCTGACACATATTAAGTCCTAAATTGATGCTTGTTACCTGACTAAAAATTGCATTAAAATCTCAGATTAATTCCTCTTACAGGCTGAAACTTCTCTAAGAAGGGAAAGGGTAAGGGTGAGGAGGAATTAAAAGTAGCCTAAAGAAGTAAATATAGTAAAAAAGAAAGCAAAGATGGAAAGAGACCATAAATACATGTAATCTGGGTTCCAGCTTAGTTCATTTGCATAAGATTCTTCTTATTGTTAAAGAAGATGAACACCCAACACTGCATACATATAAGTAGAGTTGAACTATGAGAGCTTGGAAGAAAAGACTTTCTTCTTTTTTTCCTGCTTCAAGAGAAGATACATATGGTTCCAGGAGAAATCCAGAAAGAGTAAGAACAGACTCTAGAAGGCAGATATAAAGGGGGAAGCCTATATATCCCATTAGGTCCTTAGTTTTCAGTTTCCCTCCCTAATTACTTCAGAGAATTCTGTGGGAGGTCTCATTCACTCTGCTTACTGTTGGTTATATTCAAATTTGTATAACTTCTCTGCTTTCCATATGTTATCTGCTTGGATAAATGTGTTTATTCACTCTTAACTATTTGTTTTGGTCTTTCGTGTAACTAGTATTTGGTGGCAAAAGGCCAAGCCATCATGTATGAGGTATACCCCCTGCCTTCCTCTTTAAGGGTTAGTGATGTAGGAAAGCAGCTTGAACCTAAGAATAAAATGATTTTCCTAGAGAAACAATATTAAAGGGAGCAGTTAATTATAATTGTAGTCCTGTATCCCTTCTCTGAGGAAAACAGAGCAGTCAGCCCAGGAGTATCATTCTCTTGCTCTCCATCTAGGCAGGAATCAAAGTCTTCCATGGACAAGGGTGAGCACGTTTCTAGAGGTATCTATCCCTGCCTCCCAATAAGCCTCACATAGGCAAGCCATGTGGACATGACCATAACCTACATGGACAACATATAAATACCCTACATACGGGAAAGGTATGATTTTAAGGGTATCAAAGGATTAATTGTAAAAGTATCCGAAAGGAGGAAATATAAAGTATACCAAAGGTCTGGGGAAAAAAATCCCAGATGATATCATTACCCACAAAAGCTGACAGAGACTTTTAATAACTACCATTCCATATTCCTACTTTCTCGTTTCTACAAAACATCTATTAAAATTATCATGGGAATTAAAGGCATCCTTGATGAAGATAGGAGTTAGGAACAGAGAGTATTCTACATCAGAACACATTTTTACACTCACACAATTGACCATATAAAAAGAAGACAGGATCCCATTGTGTTTCTTGTGTGTTAATTATCAAAAAGCAGCAGAATGGATAGAGCAAAATGCTACCTTAAAGGCACTCCTCCAACAAGGTATCTCCCATTCATGTGTCAAAAAGTAAACAAGATTCCCTGGGAAATGTAACCACAAAGGTACTATGTTTGTAGACCTTCTCATTATTAAGTGAGACATAAAACAGGGAGACATATGCTTGCTAAAATGTGTTTGCCACTGTTGTAAAGGATGTTCAGCAAAGAGTCCAAATCAGAAATTGATTTGGTCCACCAGATGCCTGTTTTCAGATGACATTATGCTGATTCCATTAAGTCTCAAAATACTGCTGATCCTCCTAAGTGAGATCTATAATCCCTCAACAGAGTTTGGTTTAATTATCCACATTGGAAAAACTGAGTCAATAAAGAATGCCTATTGAATTGAATATAGCATGTAGTCAGATGGACAACCCAATTCCAGTCAATCAGCATTTAGTCAGCACCTACTATGTGCCAGAAATAGTGCAAAGCACTGAGAATACAAATATAAAAAAAAGAAAGACAGTCCCTACTCTCAGGGAGCTTACAATCTAATAAGGAAAAGCAAAGGCAGAGGAAAGGATGAGACCTGGGAAGGAGGGAAAATGAGAGGAAAGGGCAAGAAAGGAGGGAGAGGGAGAGAGAGAAGAACCAAAGAAGAATAGCCAAGTGAGAAATAAGATGTTTTGAGAGGAGCTCCTTCTGAAACAGAGGTTTGGAGATGAAGGCTCTACCCTCAATCAGAGGAACAGCATGGTGATGAGGTGTAGTACCAAGGCTGATGGGAACTTTTGGGATGAGGAGGTTTTCCCCATAATGAACTTCCTGGGGCCTGATGGAGAAATCAAAGAAGACCCAGAGTAATGGAGCCAGGTGAATAAGGAGGAGGTACATGTATCTTGCTTGAATAGACACTGAACATATAGAATGAACTACGCTCAGAACTGAAAAGGAAGAAAACAGTCTGATTCACTTTTGGGAAAATGGGAGTACTTTTAAAGACCACAAGGATCTCTCTTAAAAACTCATCTTCTATTACCAATATTCTTCTACTAATGCAAGAAGGTCATGGAACACCATGGTCTAAAAGGAGTGGGAGGTCACTCAAAAGGCCGTGGTGAGTCATATGGTATGATAGGCCACAATCTAGTGCCAATCTAGTATAGCAAATGTTATCAGAAAGCTGCATGACTGGACAATGAACTGGAATAGTCTAAGGGCAAGAGCAAAGGATAACTCACAGACAGTTCAGGTGCTCAAATGATGGCCATCTAATTTCAAAAGAACTAGGGGAAGTCCCTCAGGATGTTTAGTAGAAACCAGCAGAAGATTTAGAATTGCCAAAAATCACAAAGGATGAAAAAGAGGGGATAGATTGAGTCTGCCTCATTAAAGAGAATATTCACATCAATAAGATCATGAATCTGTCAAAATATTTTAAAGAGGCCAAGTCCCTTGCAAACAATTTAACACTGGTATTTTATAGAAAAGGTTTTTCTTTTAAGCAAAAAGAAATTATCATATAAACTACTCAAGATTTGCTCAATATGCTTTACATGTTCCATAATTTAAAAAGAAAGAGATGTGATATTTCATGATTTTTTTCCACAGAAATATGTGGGGGGGGACTGAAAAATTTGGGCCTATGGTTTTTTGTTATATATGTTTTAATTCAAAGGATTAAATGTTAAGATAATGTTATTCCAAGAAAACAATTTAAACAATATCAAGAATGTAGATGGAAAGAATAAAATAAAAATGGATTGTTTATAAGAATAACTAGCATTAATTAGTATTTTAAGATTTGCAAAGCACTTTACAAATATTCCCATTTTATTCTTATAACATCCCTAGAAGGAAGGTAAGTAGATGCTATAACTATTCTCATTTTACAAATGAGGAAACTAAGGCAAACAAAAGTTAAGTGACTTGCTCAGAGTCTCACAGTTAGTATCTGAAGCCAAATTTGAATTCAGGTCTTCCTGACTCCAGGTCCAGTGCTCTGTCCTCTGCACCACCTAGCTGCTTATTGAATAATAACAATGACCAAAATTAGCCCTAGAGATGAGTAGTGGTGTAAGACTATGGATAATGAAACACTTGCCATTTTATACTTTCAGACATCAATGATGTATGTATTGGTTGGTTTTGCTGAACTTTTTTTCTTCCTTCTAAAATCTTTGCTCTGAGGGATGACTCTCTGGATAAGGAAGGAAAGAAAAATAGCTTTGGAAATTTCAGGATGCAAAAACAAAAGTTATCTATAGAAAAGAGTGTGCAAACATGATCTCTCAGTTACTTTGTTTGTAGACAAAAAGACAGGCCCCTGAAGATCAGGGGAGAAATAGCCAAGTTCTGAAAGTTCAACATTAGAAAGTACAGGCTAGAAGGAATTTTTTTCCTTACCAAAACTATACCATTCACCCAGATGGTTCCTTGGCAAGTCTCTTTCAAGGTGAGAATATGTGCAAGGAAGAACCACCAAAGCGCTATTATCAGTCTTGACAATCCTAACACATGAAAACACAAATGTGGTGGAGGAATCACACTAGGCCAGAAATTCAATCAGTATTTTGCCAAAGCATTAAAATAGCAGAGAACACTCTGGCATCCTGGGAGTATATGCAGTGGAAAATATAGAAAGTGCTACAGAGGGTGGGGAGGCCATCCTCCCCCTCCCAGTTTCATCCCAAAGTCTACTGTACCTTGTTAGCCAACTGAAAATACTCCTGACATGAAAGCAGGTGGTAGATCAGAGTGGATAAAGAGCTAAATGTTACTATGAGATGAGAGGAGAGGAGATGAGCATCTCATGGCCTCAAGCTGATTTTTGATAACACAACATTGGACTCTTTTCAAAATATAATGCTAGAGAATACTGGGTAATAATGCCACAAGGAAGTCAGAGACAGAAGAAAAAGTACCAGATATGCCAAAATACTTATAGCAGTACTTTTGGTGGTAACAAAACTTGGAACAAAGTGGGTATCCATTGATTAGAGGAAAGGTTGAACAAACTGCAGTACATTAATATAGTGGAAAATTATTATGTGTTAAGAAACACACATGAAGAATTCAGAAAAACTCAAGAAGTCTTATATGAACTGATATACAATGAAATAAGCAAAACTAAGAAAACAAAACACCCAACAGTCATATAGATATTACTAAATTTTAAAAACGCTTAAAGGCCACAGACTTCAGATCAGTGCAAAGACCAATCTTGTTTCCAGAGAATAAATAGTGAAACCTACATCCTTCTCCTTAGTAAAGAGAGGTGATAGTCTACTGGTACAGAATGAATCATAAATTAAATATCAAAAAGTGCTTTTACAAAGCACTTTTACATATTTGTTTTATATAACTGAACTTTGTTACAAAGGAACCATCTCTTAGGGAGCTATTAAGAAGTGAACATGTTATTTTTTTAAACAAAATATCAAAAATAAAAGAGTTAAACATGTAAAAACTGAATACTGTCACTGCTATCTTCTGAAAAGAAAATGTAAAGAATTCAATAAAAAAATTATACTAGGAAATCAAATGGGATAAAGGAAAGGACAATGTCCTTTGAGAATTTCCAGAAAAATAAAGCTGTTCTCATACTGAAAAAGGATGTCTTCTTTTACAAAACTCCCTAGAGATTCTAAATCCATTTTCTCAGTAATCACTGTTTCTTAATCAGTGAACTTTGGTCAGACATTCTTTACCCAGTGGCCCAGATAAAATCAACTATTTTTTAAAAACTAAGTGTATCACCACCTATAATTACAAGGAAAAGTAAAGTGAAGGTTTGATAAGGAAATAGGAAGAATGGGGTCAATGCTATATTGGATAAAAGTAATAACCAGGCAGGGAACAAGCAAGTCTTCAACAAGTCAGACCTTTCATGTTTCAAAGTAATTTGGAATCAATTCTCTTCCTTGAAGTAGAGGCACAGAAGAGGACTAACACTGAGCCATGATGTCCGAGGGTTTATATAAACACCCAGTTTGGGCACTAATTAGCTATGTGCTAATTTCTCTAAGCCTTGGTTTTCTCACCTATAAAATAGGAAATATCTACACTATTTACTGGTACTCAAATCAGAAGGGATCTTATAGGTCATTTAGTTTACCAGGGTGGGAAACCTGTGGCCTCAAGGTCACATGTAGCCATCTAGGTCCTTGGCTGTGGCCTTTTGACTGAGTCCAAGATTTACAGAACAAACCTTTCATTAAGGGGATTTATTCTGTGAAGTTTGGATTCAGTCAAATGGCAGAACCAGAGGACCTAGAGGGCCACAGGTTCCCCACCCCTCTAACCCATATCTAATCAGTATCATCTCAACCACATACTGAACTAGTGGTCAACCAGCCTGTACTCGAAGCTCGCCAGTGAAGAAGAGTCCTCTGCCATCCAAGGAAGTCCAGGATACTTTTCTTTCTTTTTTTTGGAGGCAATCAGGGTTAAGTGAGTTGCCCAGGGCCATACTGTTAGTGAGTGTCTGGGGCCACATTTGAACTGAGATGCTCCTGACTCAATAGCTGTTGCTCTATCCACCCAGCTATCCCTGCCTACTTTTCAACAGGGCTGATACAGAATGTTTTCCCCCTTACTTCAAACCTAAAATAGCCTCTTTGCAACTTCTATCCAGTTTTCCTAGTTCTGTTCTAAATGACCAAACAGAACATATCTAATCTATCTTCCAAGTGCCCTTCAAATACTTGAAGATAGCTATCATGTTCCCCACCACCTACCCCTTATTAAGCTATTAAGATAGCTATGTTTTCCCACCACCCACCCCTTTTCTAGGCGAAACACCCCTAGTTCCTTCATCCTCACATGGCATGAATCTAAGGCCCTTTAATCATCCTGGCTGGCCTTCTGTAATGTTAATGGAATCTGAAGATCTTCTGTGCCCCTTTGTATTGGCAAGTAAGCAGGTACTTAGCACCCTGTTTCAAGTTAACATCCTGTTTAAGCTATTTAATTAACACAGAAGTAATTAACACCTTGGGAGGAAGTTGCTGATGTAACAGGAAGGGGCAGAACAGTGAGGAGCTAATACCTTATATAATGAAAAACCCAAGCTGAGAATTCCCAGAATTTCTCTCAGTGACAGCATCTGGATGCTGTGGTTTCTGCTGACACCTTTCCTCTGGGAACTTCTACTGAGACCTTTCCTCTGGGAATTTCTGCTGAGAACTTCCAAGAACCAGGTTGAGGACCTACTGTGAGTGAGAGAAGAGGATCCCTGCTTGAGGGAGCCTGTTCTGTTGATAAGACTTGGGAATGTGGGTGTTCACTGCATTAGCCATGTGTACCAACTGCATGGTTACTATAATGACTTTGGCTTTCAGGTTCTGGGCCTCAGTATTCTGGTATTTGAATAAAGGCTTTGATTCTATCCTCCATGTGGAGAGCCTGTTACATTTTGTAATTCACAACTATACCAGCATATTCATAACTACCATGGGTGTTGTGAATATTGCATTATTGTTATACCTTCTCTGGATATTTTACAGCTTATCAAAGTCACTCCTAAAATGCAGTTGGCATAGTGGCACAAAATAATCCAGAAGTGGTCTGAATATGGCAGACCTCCCTGGTCCTGAACACAGTGCTTTTCTTAATGCATCCTCAGGTCCCATATGCTTTCTTGGTGGCCATATCACATTGTTGACTCATACTGAACTGATAATAATAACACTTATATGGTACTTTAAGGTCTGAGATATACTTTACAGAGTTTAGATAATAACACTATTAGTAGTAGCATTTATATATTGCCTACTGTATACCATACACTGTGCTAAGCACTTTACAAATATCATCTTATTTGTTCCTTACAACAACTCTGGGAGGTAGGTGCTAGAATATCAGCATTTGACATTTGAAGAAACCAATACAAACAAAGGTTAGACGAACTTGCCCTAGGGAACACAGATAGTAAGTGTCTGAGGTCTTATTCTTCCTAACTCCAGGTCCAGCACTCTATCCAATGAGCCACTGTTCTAACACCCAGATCTTTTTCAAATGAAATGCTGTTTAGCCATGCCTTCCCTATCTTTTACTTGTGAAGGTAACTTTTTTTTTAAATCCGGCTATGTGACTTTACAGTTATCCCTCTTAAAATTTAGATTAAATTTGACCCCATATCTAGCCCATGAAGATTTTTTTAAATATTGATTCTCTTTCATGGTATTAGCCAACCCGTCCAACTTTGTGTTTTTTGCAAATGTGGTATGCATATCAATTCTGCATTTATCCAAGTAACTGATTAAAATATTAAACCACAAAGAGACCTGGAATACTTCATGAAAGAGCTTCCTCTAAACTGACACTAAGCTACTAATGACAATTCTCTGGTGCCAGCTATTCAACTAGTACCAAATCCATGTAAGTGCAGAATCAGCTTGGCCACATTTCTCAATGTTTTCCCCAAGAAAAGCATTTTTAAATGCTTGACTAAGTTTTAGATAAATTATCTATGGCATTCCCCTGATCAACCAGCAGAATCCTAACCAGTGTGCTGTGACTGGGACTTTGCCTTCAGGGCACTAAAATTTTGAGGGTGCTTTCAGTACTTACACACCTTCAGCAGATAAAAATAATTAAATTTCCCTTTTCTCTCTACCCCACCCATACCAGAAATGAAATCAACCCCTTCCCACCACCACCCACCACCAATGGCCTCTCTTTGTTCCAGAGTCCCTGGAACATAGGTCTTTGCTCCCCTCCCCACAATTTTGGTCATGCAAAGTTGGTTCAGGACACATTTTGTAATCTATGGCATAGGGAGAAATGGGAATGTTGTGAAACTTACCCAACGTGCAGAAAAAAAAAATGCTTAATATGGTTCCTTCTATCCGTTTAATAAACCTGTCAAAAAAAAAAAAGTAAATAAGGTCAGTTTGATATGACCTGTCCTTGATAACGGCATGATGGCTCTGTGACCAAGGCTTTCTTTGCTAGATGTTCTCTACCCATCAAATGTTGCATCTAGAGTTTTGCCAGTAGGGACACAAATGGCCCAGGCTACAGACTGTGAAAATTAAATCTCTCAGCAAGAGCTGCCTGCTGACGGAAAATGGCAATAGCATTGTCACTAATCCTACCACTTCTTCCAAATGACAGTCTCAGGTAGAGCTGAGGTAATGAGTGACCTCACTATGGCAACTGCTGGGCACAGTCTGGTAGGGTGCTTAGTCCACTTCTCTTTAATCCAGGATGTGAAGAAAGTCTCTCTGTGTCCCAACAAGGAAGCTTAGTAATGTGAAAGACTTTAATAGACCCTCACACAGCAATTTTCACCCTAGGTCCATTCCAGGGGTTCTCACCCTCTTTTGTATCAGGGACCCATCTGGCAATCTAGTGAAGCCTATGAACCCCTTCTCAGAAGAATGTTATTAAATGTATAAAATAAAATACACAGGCTTGCAAAAGAAACAAATTATATTAAAAACCAGTTACCTCCCCGCAAAAAAATTTTTAATAGATTTACAGACTCCAAGTTAAGAATCCTTAGTCCATTCAATTGGTCAGCACAATCAATTCCTAGAAGTGATAGCTATTTGTTACTATCCAGCATAAAAACAAAAACAAACATCTTATCCTTGTCTCTAGAAAGAGTCAGATGTCTGATAGCTGTAGAAAAAAGTAAGGTAGGATCAGGCCTTGAGTTCAACTCAACAAACACTCTGTGCTAAACACTGAGCCAGGTGATAGAACTACAGAGACAAAAGAGTCAGCCCGTGCCCTCCAGGGACTTACATTCTACTCATATACAACTTGTACAAAAGATAGGTTTTCAAAGTTAATACAAAGAAACTTTTGAGATTTTGATGGCACCTAACCTCTAGAGGAAGTAAGAAAAGGTCTTTTGTGGGAGGAGGTATGCATGTAGGTCTGAGTAGGGCTGCACAAGGTTATCATTACCTTTAATGTGCAGGAGAGAAGGTATTTGATGTTGTCCCAAAGTTTTATGGGAGACACAGATTCCATACACTGAAGATGATAAAACTGGAAGTGAGAAACAAAAAGAATAAAGACTTTGTAGTACAAGAGCATAACAATATCCTGTGTAGATAGAAGATACCTGGCAGAACCCCAGGCTGAAATACTAGCCCTAAACAGTTAGAAGCCATCAAGCCCAACACCTTCATTTTGCTTTTTTTTTTTTTGGAGGGAGGGCGGAGGCAGGGCAATTGGGGTTAAGTGACTTGCCCAAGGTCACATAGCTAGTAAGTGTTAAGTGTCTGAGGCAGATTTGAACTCAGGTCCTCCTGACTCTAGGGGTGGTGTTCTATTCACTGCACCTCCTAGCCATCCCGATCAAAGCTTCTTATGAGCTCTGAAGCAGAGAACTCAAACATCAGACCAGGGGTGGGGAACCTGCGCCCTAGAGGCCACATGTGGCCTTCTAGGTCCTTGGGTGTGGTCTTCTGACTGAGTCCAAGTTTTAGAAAACAAATCCTTTTATCTAGGGGATTTGTTTTGTGAAGTTTGAATTCAGTCAAAGGGCCACACTTAAGGACCTAGAGGGCCACAAGTGGCCTCAAGGTCAAGGTCAGAGCTTCTCCACCCCTACCCTAGACCAAAATACAAGCAAGAGACACAAGGGGAGACTCTGGCCTCTGACACTATAGACAGAATAGCTGCACTGTCACCTCTCCACCTCCATTCACTCTCAACACATACCCTGTTATGCACCAATCTGATCTAATGCAATTCACCCCTTAAGTCACTAGATGAATATCCTCACTATCCCGGCATCACGGCACAGTGAATAGAGCACCGGCCCTGGAGTCAGGAGGACCTAAGTTCAAATCTGGCCTCAGACACTTGACACACTTACTAGCCATGTGACCTTGGGCAAGTCACTCAACCCCAATTGCCCTGCCTTCCCCCTTCCAAAAAGCAAAAAATAAAATAAAATAAAGTACCTCGGCATCAATTAGTACCAGAGTCATCAGTATCCATTTCATTTGTTGTTCAGTCATTTTCAGCCCTGTCTGACTCTTCATGTGTCATTTCATCCGGGCTTTCCTTGGCAAAGATACTGGAGTGATTTGCCATTTCCTTCTCCAGCTCATTTTACAGATGAGGAAACTGAGGCAAACAGAATCAAGTGACTTGCCTAGGGCCACACAGCTAAGAAGTGTTTGAAGTCACATTTGAATTCAGGAAGACCCAGGTCCAAACCTCTATCCACTGTGCCACCCAGCTTCATTAAACTATTCCTTATTGTAGTAGGAATGTCCCAGGGTAACTTCCTACATTCTGTTCAAGGCACCATTATCTCCCTCTTCTATTTCTGTGCCCCACTCTCCTCCCCCAGCTCCTCCCCCATTCTCCCTGTCCTGATATTCTATTTCGTTTTCAGGACCTGTGAGGTTGACAAAGCACTACCAGAGAGAACCCAGAAAATTAGGACTGACTAAGCAAAGTTCCATGTGGCACATACATCCACTGAGTTTGAAATTATTCTTCCTTTTCCCTTCCTCTCAATTTGTTTTTCTCTCAAAAAGAATAGTCTGCTTAACATTTTGTAGGGTATTTTATCCAGAAAACATGACACAGGAAAACTGTGGCTATCTAGGAACCAGGAGAGGGAACAGGGCCTATGGACCACTAACGCCTCCCAGGGAAGGATCTCCACCCCTTCCCCAGGACAGGTGCTTCCCCTCTGATCTGAGGCTGAGGATGCTGAAAGGCAGTGAAAGCACTTGGTTTTCTAGGGCTAGTGTTTCTACCATGCAGATGAGCCATCGCTCTAGTCATGTGATTTTTTTTTTAAATAGGAAGAGTCTGTTAGTGATGAACACACATTTTTGGCAATAAATAGCACATACTGTTCATGCATCACCCTGCCCTGACCCAACCCAGCTAGCTCTGTTTTCTTGTCCTGTTTGTTTGTTTCTTTCTTAGGCAACTAGAGAACAAGGTAGATAGAGGGCAGGGTTTAGAGTGAGAAGGGCCCGAGTTCAAATCCTACCACAGACACTTTCTAGCTGTGTGATCCCAGGCAAGACATTTAACATCTCTGTGTCTCTGCTTCTTCATCTGTAAAATGGGGATGATCATAGCACCAGCTACACAAGTTTGTTGTGCAAAGGAAGGAGAAGCAAATGAAATAATGTAAATAAAGCAGCTTGCAAATCCTAAAGTACTATATAAATTATAGTTATTTTTTAAATTCCTAAGAACAAGTTCATATGTATTGCCCAGGTTCCTGCCTTTATTCCTGTCCAGTTGACACATTCGACTCTCCCAGAATCTCTCTCCCAGGCCCCAGAAGGCTCTTCATCCTGAAGCCTCAGGCCAGCCCTGGTATTCAGGTTGGTGTTTCCTCTCAGATCCTCCATTTTAAGCAGAGTACCCAGGCCAAACATGTCATCCTTCTTGTCCAGACTACACTCCTGGAATTTCTCTGTACACACTTTGCCAGATACCTTCATTCCTTCTCCTTCTCTTTCCTACCTCACCCCCTTTTCAACTTGTTTCTATGCTGTCTTCCCTCATTAAAATGTAAGGTCTTGAGGGCAGGGGCTCTCTTACTGCTTGTATTTATATCCAATCCATTAAACATTTATTAAGTGACTACAAGAGGCCAGCATGGTCCTATGCACTGGGGATACAACTGATTAAAAAAATAACGGGTCCCTGTTGTGCTCAAGGGGCTTACAGTCTAAAAGGGGAGTCAACACACGGGCAGGAGAGGAGGTGGTTAAGGGGAGGATGGAAGGGGAGGATGGCAGCCCTTGCAGAAACCAGACAGGACAGCAGATGCAGAGCATACTGGATATTCCCAGCACTTAGCACAACACCTGGTACTTAGTAAATGCTTAATAATTGCACGTCTTGACTAAACAGTAGAAAAGGCACCTTAGTCTTTTCTTGAGGATTCAGTATCATCAGTATCATTGCTTATTATGGAGGTAGTGTGGTGTGGCAGAAACAGTGTTTGGCTTTGAGGTCAGAGAACCTGGGTTTGAATCCCTTGTGTACGACTTACTAACCAGCACTAAATCTATGGTTCTGTAATTTGTGTGACTTTTAGACAAATCCCTTTGCCTCTCTGGTCCTTGCCTGCAAATTGTTAGGCAAGAAGTGAAGGAAGAGGATGGATTCGATGGCCTAGGTGCCTTCCAGGTCTAAAATGATGGTCCTACAACATGCTAAAGCTAGAAAATGCTATGCAATGAATACTGCTCCCAGCGTGATGAACTATATACCAGCTGGCAGGCCTTCAGTGTGGCACAGATGCCTTCATGGGCTATCAAACTGTAAGGCTAATTGTCATTTGTTCCCTTCTCAACCCCACCTAGGTGATACAGTGGATAGAGTGTGGGCCTGGAGTCAGGAAGACCTGAATTCAAATCCAGTCACACACACTGTGATCCTGGGCAAGTCATTTAACTATGTTGGCCTGTTTCCTCATCTGTAAAATGAGCTGGAGAAGGAAATGGCAAAGCACTCCAGTATCTTTGCCAAGAAAACCCCAAATGGGGTCATGAAGAGTTGGAAATAACTGAAAAATGACTGAACAACAGCAACAACAACAGCCCCACCTACTTCCAAACAGAGGGCAAAGGACTATGCCATCAGTGCCCCAGCCCTGATGCTCAGCTGGTTGCCAGAGAGGTTCCATCCTCCCTGTCCCCATCACTGACTCTCACCATCCACACTGTCCCGCTCTGCTAGTCTTGCCTCTCCCCAACCCCCCACCCGGTTTCTCAGCATGGCTGCCCCTGCTGATCTCCACCCCTGTCCTCTTTTCTTCCTCTATTTTTTACTTTCTTGTCTCAGGCATCTCTCCTCGCTTCTTTCACACTCACTTCACAGCTTTGGTGCTAAACAGGGCCTTTGATTGAGGCTCTCAGCCAAAGCACATTTCTTCTGCAAACTGATCGATCACAGCAACAAAAGAATTGAATTTACTTGGCTATGTTCCTTAAAGGGTTGCTTCTTCACAGTCACAAAAGCTTTGAGATTTTCTGAAGGTTTTATTTATTTCCAAATCTACAATCATTCCAGGAGCTTGACGACTAGTGTAAGAGCAGATAGGTATTTACACCACTTTTCTTGTTCTTCTATAATCCAACCATTTCTCTTTTTCAAGTTTTTGTTTTCATAACCTGACAAAAATTGGTAAGGCTAGATTCCTTCAAGTTCCTTATAGTTGCACTCATAACAAATGTTTAAAACAGTTAAATGTGCTAAGATTGTAGAGGAAAAACTAGGTGCCATAGTGGATAGACCATTGGGTTTAGAATCAGGAATCTCATCTTTGTGAGTTCAAATCCACCTTCCCACACTTATTAGCTATCTGACTCTGGGCAAGTCACTTAACCTTGTTTGCCTCAATTTCATCATCAGTAAAATAAGCTGGAGAAGGAAATGGCAAATCACTCCAGTATCTGCCAAGAAAACCCCCAAAAAGGAGTCATAAGAGAGCTAAACATGATCGAAACAGCTGAACAACAAAGATTGTTTAAAGGGGGGGGGGAGGGTAACTTTGATAGAACAATGATTCATGTGCAAATCAACTTATACATAATTATTTTCCTAAACTAAAACTTTCTAGTTAAAATGGCAATTTTAAAAGATAAGGACTGCACAAATTTACAACCTCCCCTCCAAAAAAAAAAATCACTTCTTCTGCATACATATTGGTGTGAAGGGGATTTCAAAATTCCAGAAGATTTCCATCTCTATCAATAACACACAGGTACTACTTTGCCCTGAGTAAATTCCCCAGGCATAGATTAGAGAACATTAGAGTTTAAAAGGCTTCGAGAGTTCTAATAAGGAAAATTACTATATTGTTAATGATAATATAAAATTTAAACAATGCTCAGGTAAAATCTATGAAAATTGAGGGTAGAAGGAGAAACTTTTTAAAAATATGTTTAAATGCCAAAAAGGCCTCTTTCCACATCTAGGGAGTCAGAAGGTAACTTTTACTGTCACAGAACCTATTGCACACTTGACATCTTGTTTGCATGCAAATTTATGAAAAAAATAGTATAGTCATTAAAAAAAAGAAAAGAAAACCATGAGCCAGAGTATCTAGCCACAGGTTTGAAAGAAAAGTGGTTATAAATGTAGCAACAGTATGAAATTTCACAGGAAACTGTATATTAGAATATAAATAGTATATCACTTCACAGGAAAATCATGAAACAGAGCCACAAAATTAGATCATCTGAAGTCATTCTAATGCCACCTAAGCTGTTGATGGCACTCTGGATTTCTGGGTTCTATATTTTTGCAACTTGGTAAGAGGAAGTTAACTAAGAGGAGGAGGGGAAAAGTGTAGGGTCCTTATCTAGTTCAACATGATTTATGCAATGCATAAATATCTATACATATGTGTATGTGTATCGTGAATTTATATACACATGCACATAAAATACATAAATTATGTGTGTGTATCCAGAGGGCCATTTTGAATAGCTTCCTAAAGACTCTCTTAATAATTTAAGCGTAAAGAAATTCACTTCCATCATGGTTATGGGTAAGAAATATTCCACAATAGACCAAAATTACATCCTTCTTTATTTCTCTAAGAAGTCTTTCCTTGTTCCACCTGCTCAGTACATAGACTATCAGGCCATGAGTCACCTGTTTGCATTTCCATCAGCTGGAGTTTGTAGAAGGAGGTGTGCCCTGTGTATCAGGTTATGCACAAGGACTGCTGACCAACACCTGGGACCAGCTCACCATCATAAAGGAACCTAATCAAATTCTCTGGCATTCTGAAATGTGTCACTCAGCTTTCACAAAAAAATATCAAAGTCTACAGAGATTCAAGACAGCCGTCATAGTGGGCTGGATTAAAAAATGAGGATGACAAAAAATATGTTTTGTAAATTGTTGTGATCTAAGCCAGGGTTTCTTAAACTTTTTCCAATCACAACCCCTTCAGCACTTCTTAAACTGTGGTTCACACCCCCATGTGGGGTTATTAATATTTATAATAATATAGATATAGATATAATTAATAGATATAATTAATATCAATTACTTAATTGTATAATGATTAATAATTATAGTCTAATTTATTATAATAATATTAATTAATGATAAGTATATTAATTGGTCAATATAAAAAAGGCAAGACTGTGGATGTCAGGTGGGCTGTATAAAGGAAGAGAGAAGAGAGAGAAAGGAAATATAATATACTAGGTAATCAGGGATGAACAAGAGTTGACACAAAAAAACAAGAAAGAAAGAATAGCTTTTGTTGAATCATGAAGCTGAACTAATGAAGTTGAATTAGGGTCACAGCATCATCCATCTAGAGTCCATCTCATCTTACACCTGAGGTTCAAGGAGGTTAAGTGACTCATCCAAAGACACACCAGTAGTAAACACTAGAAGTGGGATCTGAAAGCACATCTTCTGACTCAAGAATCAGGACTCTTTCCATTGTACCAAGTTCTCAGAAAAGAAAGCATTGAGCTCTACATAGAAAAAGAGGTGAGAAGATAATGTAGAGACAAAACTGGCCAGTGAAATGTTGCAGAGACTGGCAGACTCCATTGGTTGTGTGAAACTGTGTTGGCTGGCTTTGTGAAATTGTCTTCTTTCTCTAACTTTTTAATTCTTTGTTGCAAGTGATGACTTGAGAAGTAGGCAAGGAGGGAAGGAGAAAAAGATCATTGATAGAGAGCTGGAAAGGACCTGAGACATCACCAGTTTTGGCCCCCTCCATTGTACACATGAGGAAACTGAAGCCAGAGAGATTAAAAATTAAGTGACTTGGGGCAGCTAGGTGGTGCAGTGAATAGAGCACCAGCCCTGGAGTCAGGAGGACCTGAGTTCAAATCTGGCCTCAGACACTTGACATACTAGCCGTGTGACCTTAAGCAAGTTACTTAACCCCAATTGCTCTGCCTTCCCCCCTCAAAAAAATCCAAAAAGTTAAGTGACTTGCCCAAGTTCATATAGGTAGTAAGTGTAAATCTGGAATTTTAACTCAGGGTCTATTGTAAGTTCAACACTTTCCACTACATCATTCAGGGGGAAAAAAGTAATGTAAAACCAAGAGATTATATATCATAATATATTATCTACTATATTGTAATCTGTTATATTATAAAATATTATTTTTTTAATAAATTGAATAATGAAGGGAAAGAAGTGCCAAAGAGTTGAAGGAAACAAGCCAAGTGAAGATGAAACTGAAGTCCCAAGAGAAGAAGTACTGGAAAATACAATGGAGAAATGCAAGCTTCTGACAAGTGAATAAGGTGCTAATTGATAACCAACATGGGAAAGGGAAAGAGGGCATTCCAAAGAGGCTTTGAAGAACTAAAATCCTACAAATAAAGTAAGGCCTCAATCAAGTAGGATATTTTCATATGAACGGTAGAAAAATGCAGAAGCCCTAGAGAGGTAAAGTAGAACAGTGGCTCTGCTCTGGAGTGAGAGGGTCTCAAATGTCAGCTGGGGTGCTTATATACTGTATGACCTATGTCAAGTGACTTAAGCTTCCTAAATCTGTTTCCTCATCTATAAAATGTGGGCATTGAATGAGATGGTCTGTAAGGTCCCTTCACACACACACACACACACACACACACACACACACACACACACACACACACACACACAGAAACATCTAACTCTTCATGAACCCAGTAAGGGTTTTCTTGGCAAAGATACTGGAATGGTTTACCATTTCCTTCTCTAGCTCATTTTACAGATGAGGAAACTGAGGCACACAGAGTTAAGTGACTTGACCAGAGTCACACAGCTACTAAGTTTCTGAGGCTCTGACATACATACATATGATATATGTATAAAAACTCAGAGATGAAAAACCATGTTTAATTGATTCATAAAACAAGGTTGAACATGAAGAGAGTATGTATTGGACCAGAAGAAGCTGAGGATGAGAGCCATTCAGGAGTGGAATCTTGTTTAACCCATAGAGCAGAGGTATTCAAGAGATGCCATGTTAAATATGAGTTGGAAGATGGATGATCATGAACACAAATTGGGATAAAGGCCAATGTCCACTCTCAAGGACATATGTTCCTCAAATGAAAGGAAGGAGGGAAAAGTTATTTAAGGATATGGCACCTTTCCCACATCCAATAAAAAGGGTGGTGTCAGGAAGGGATTTCAATTACATTTCAGGAAAGGGGGATCAGGTCAGAAGCCACCAGGAAGCCAAATATTTAGAATTCATCTTTAGGAACACAAGATACAAGACACTTTAATACATGTTCTGACAAGCTGGAATATACTCACTTTTTAAAAACAAAAATCGGGGTGGAGCCAAGATGGCGGAGTAGAAACAGCTCATCCAAGCCACTCTGCCCCCAGATTCCCCCCAAACTATGTAAAAGGGTACTCTGAACAACTTCTGGAGCCCTAGCACCCACAGAACGACACAGAGAAGCTAACCTCCCGCTGAGGACAGCCCAGCAGCCCTGCAGGAAGGACCAGCGCAGCGGTCTGGGACCTGGCAGCACGCAGAGCGCAGGAAGCAGAGCCGAGCTGAGCCCAGGTCCGTGTGAGCCGAGGTTTTAGCCCCAGGGTGGCAGGGTCAGCAGCCAGCTGGAGGAACCCCAGAACACCAGCAGCCATGGCGACTCCAGAATTATCAACATAGACATGCCTAGGACAAAGTAAGAGGTTAGTGTTCTATGGACTTTGGGACTGGTATTTGGGGGAATGCATCGGCTCCCTCCCCTGGGGGCTAGAAGCAGCTGAGGAGACACGCCATTTTGTAATTTTCAGAGGCAGCTCCAGCTCCTGGCCTGCGAATTAATTGTAGGGAGATCCAGAGATCAGTCTTGGGGGGTAATCACTCTTGCTTTAACCTCCCTGGATCTGGATTGTGATCTAGGGAGGAAGTCTTGGGTGGGTTTACAGCTTGCCAGAAACGGAAGTTGCCCCCCACACGTTCAGGACGAAAATTCCTCTATCTGGCCTTAAAGCCATAGTGTGGCAACAAGTCCAAAAGTCAAGTAATTAAGTGGCAACATGCCAAGGCAAAGGAAACAGAAAAATGCAACCCTAGACTCCTATTTTGGGGGCATAGAGCGGGAAAAGGACTGTGAGGTCAGAAGTCCTGCTCCAAAAGCTCCAGGGGAAAACATGAGCGGGTTGCAGGCCATAGAGGACTTAAGAAGGACTTTAAAAATCAAATAAGAGAAGTGGAGGAAAAATTGGAAAGAGAAATGAGAAGGATGCAGGAAAGTATGAAATGAGGGTCAACAGCCTGACTGAGGAAAACAACACCTTAAAAAATAGACTAGCTCAAATGGCAAAGGAGGCCCAAAAGGGCAATGAGGAGAAGAATGCCTTAAAAAGTCGAATTTGCCAGATGGAAAAAGAACCTCAAAAGCTCACTGAGGAGATTCATTCCTTCAGAGTTAGACTGGAGCAAATGGAAGCTAATGACTTTATGAGAAATCAAGATGCTGTTAAGCAGATCCAAACAAATGAAAGATTAGAAGGCAATGTGAAATATCTCATGGGAAAAACCACTGACCTGGAGAATAGATCCAGGAGAGACAATTTAAAAATTATTGGACTACCTGAAAGCCATGATCAAGGAAAGAACCTAGAAATCACCCTTCAAGAAATTCTCAAGGAAAACTGCCCTGATGTTTTAGATCCAGAGGGCAAAATAGAGGTTGAAAGAATCCACCGATCACCTCCTGAAAAAGATCCCAAAAAGAAAACTCCCAGGAATATTATAGCCAGGTTCCAGAATCCCCAGATCGAGGAGAAAATACTACAAGCAGCCAGGAAGAAACAATTAAAAAAAAATCAATGATTCTCTCTTTGATAACAATAAAAGATGTTGTATGACATGACATAGTGGCCTCAAGAGCCAGGAAGACATGGGCTCAAGCCCTGCCTCTGATGTGTACTGCTTGGATGACCATGGTCAGGCCACCTAAGCTCCTAGCACTCTAATATTAAATTGAAGAGAAGGCTCTGACCTGTGCTGGTAGACTTTCTTTATCTAGGAGATCCTCCCATCAGTGAAATCACAGATCCCATCCCTATCTAGGACAACAAAAGCACATACATTATATAATAAGTATACTCCAGACCCTCATTGCAATTCTATCTGTTAAGCCTCACAGCCATCTTGTGAGATATTATCATCCCTATTTAGAGATGAGTAAACTGAGGCTCAAAAGTTCTAGAATTTGTTTATGGTCTCAAAACAAGGAAATGTCAGAGATGGACTCGGGGACTTTTAGACTATGCAAAGACATGGTGCAAAATGTAGTGAAAAAAGCACTGACTCGGGGCAGCTGGGTGGCACAATGAATAGAGCATTGGCCCTGGAGTCAGGAGGACTTGAGTTTAAATTCAGCCTCAGACACTCGACACACTTACTAGCCGTGTGACCTTGGGCAATTCACTTAACACCAATTGCCTTGTTTTCCCCCTCCAAAAAAAAAAAAAAAAGCACTGACTCTAGAGACAAAGGTCCTTGATACAAACCCCACCATTGACACTACTTGTACAACCTTGGCTAAATCAACTGACTTCCCTGGGTCTCAGTTTCCTCATCTTTAAAATGACAGTTTTAGAATAGGTCACCCCAAGGTCCTTTACACCTTTTGATCTATGATACTATGATTATAGTGGACACAGGAGTCAAAGATCTCTGGAGCTTGATGGTCATAGCAGTGAGGAAAGGCAGATACAATAGGTATTACTTTGACAAGAGCTAGGGGAATTCTGCAGCCTTTAAGGCCAGGAAAGTTTAGTCCTACCCTACCAGGTCATCCCTAAAAAGTTTCAATGAGGCTCCTTTCAACATCATTTAAACCCAAGCTTGAGCATCTGGTCTCAAGAGCCCAAATATTACTGAAGTTCAATGCTTGACTATGCGCCCCAACTCCATCCCAAGCCCAGTCTGCATCACTGTAGTTGAGGGAGAAAGCTTCATCAATGGACACAGTCACAATGAACAATGAGTTGACTGATATAGAAATATGTTTTATATGATTGCACATACAAAACCTATGTCAAGTTATTTACCATCTCAGGGAAGGGGAATAAGAAGGAAGGAGGGGGAGAACTTGGAACTCAAAATTTTACAAAACAAAGGTTAAAAAATTGTTTTTACATGTAGCTGGGAATAAAATAATATACTATTCATTTTTTAAAATGAACTTTGAAGTCAAGTCATGAGGGCCAGATACATCCCAGGGAATGGAAAGAATTCCATTAATTAATGTGCTAAACCACTATCATAATTTCTAAAAACAAAGGAAGATAGGGAGGAAGGGAAGGAGGGAAGGGAGGGAGAAAAAGAGGGAGGGAAGGAGGGAGAAAGGAAAGAAGAGAGGAAGGGAGGAAGGAAGGAAGGAAGGAGCAAGATTATTTAAACTCTGAGCTGGGGAGCTTGATTTCAAGTCTTGACAAAACTCTAGAATGTATCCTTAAAAGGAAAAGGTCTGCAGGGTGGCTAGGTGGCACAGTGAATAGAGCACCAGCCCTGGAGTCAGAAGGACCTGAATTCAAATCTGGCCTCAGACACTTAACACAAAAAAAAAAACTAGCCATGTGGCTTTGGGCAAGTCACTTAACCCCAATTGCCCTCCAAAAAGCAAGCAAAAAAAAAAAGGAAAAGGTCTGTGAGCACTTAGAAAGTGAACCTGTGAACACTAAGAGCCAACATGGATTCTTGAAGAATTTTTTTTCTATCAGATAGAGCTTTTATGACAGGGTTCCTAAAGTGGTAAACTGGAGGAAAACAATAAGCATATCTAGATTTCATTTGAAAGATTCTCTCATGAGAAGGTGGAGATAATGTGGGTCAGATGATAATATGGATTAGTGACTTACTAAATCAATGTCTACCTAAAAAGGTGGAATGCCCCCAGGAGCAGTCATTGGTCCTGTTCTATTTTACCAGTAAATTGGATGAAGGCATAGGTGACATGCTTATCCAATCTGCAGACAACACAAAGCTGGTAAATACATTAGACAACAGAATCAGGATTCAAAAAGATCTTCCTAACCTATTAGAACAAAGGACCAAATTTTATAAGATGATATTGGACAGGAAAAATTTTAATCTCCTCTCTTAAGGTTAATACATACATACATACATATCTATTATATAAATAATCTTATATATAATGTAGTTTACATATATAAAATGTAGCGTGTAGTGAATGTTGTAAACTAAAAGTAAATAAATTAAAAAATAAAAATAAAAGGTTTGTCTAGGTGGCACAGTGAATAGAGCACCAGCCCTGGAGTCAGGAGGACCTGAGTTCAAACCTGGCTTCAGACACTTAACACTTACTAGCTATGTGACCCTGAGCAAGTCACTTAACCCCAACTGCCCTGCCTTCTCCCCTCCAAAAAAGCAAAAATAAAATAAAATGTAGTGTGTATATATATGTGTATACACACACACACACACACACACACACACATATATACACACACTATACCAGCTCAAGATAGGTGAGTTGTGACTAGACAAGTTTTGGGATTTTAGTACAGAGTAAGCTCAGTGTGAATCAACAGGGTGACCTTAACCCCAAACAGCTAATACAAGTAGGCTGCCTGAAGAGACAAACTATCCAGAAGAAGGAATTCTCACTGTAATTTGACCTGGTCAGATGTCACTTGCAGTAGTGAGTTATCTCATTTTAAAGACACTGATGTCCTGCACAAAAGAATTGGGGATGTTTGGCCTAGACTTAGCAGGGACATGATAGCAGTCCTTCAAGTATTTGAATGGTTACCGTGTACAAGAGGAAATTGTTCTGCTTGGCCTCAAGAGACAGAACAAGGAAGGATGGGTGGAAATTGCAAAGAGGGAGATTTAGGGTTGGAGAGAGGAAGAATTTCCTAACAAAGGTGTCCAAAAGCATAGTGGGCTCCTCCAAGAGAGAGTAACCAGCTATTCTGCAAAGGTTTCCTTTGCTCTAAACTGGAAGATAAAGATGAGGCCATGGATTTCAAGCTTTTAATAAATATCTTGCTCTTATTTTCTCAGTAAAAGATTAATGATTGCAAAAATAATTAGCATGCGTTTACTATGTGCCAGCCACTGTGCTGTAAACAGCAGGGATACAAAGAAAGACAAAAAACCCCAAACAACCCAAAAAACAAAAACAGTCTCTGCTTTCAAGATGACATTCTAATGAGAGAAATCATATCTGTAAATATCTAGGTACATACGAGATCTATACTGAGTACAAGAAAGGTAACCTGGGAGGAGAAGGCAATAACAGAGGGCTCCAGAAAGGCCTTCTGTGGAAGGCAGGGTTGGCCTTCCAGGGGCAGGATAGCCAATGTCAAGGCATGGAGATGAAGGTACAGTGCTATGCACAAGGAACAGGAAATCGGCTGGCCACTGTGGCTGGGTCAGAGTCCATGGAGGTATGCAAATTAAAAGAAGACTTGAAGATAGAAAAGGGTCCAGTCAAGCAGGGCTTCAAGTACAAAACTCAGTAGCTTATATTTAATCCTGGGGTTAACAGGGAGCCACTGGAGTAGACTGCACAGGAGACTGACAGGGTCAGACTTGAACTTGAAGGAAAAATCTCTTTGGCAGCTGGGTATAGGATGAATTAGAGTGGGAAGAGACTTGAGACAGAGACCAATTAAAAGGCTATTCTTGCAAGAGGTGATAAGAGTCTGAACTAGGGTTGTGGCTATGTGAGTGGAGAGAAGGGGATGTATATGAGCAACATTATGAAGATCGAAATGACAAGATTTTGGTTATATGGGTTAAGTGTAAATAAGAAGGTGAGGCTTATACCAAGGTTTTGAATCTGGGTGACTGGGAGGAGAGTCGCGAGGTGGGGCAGTGGATAGAGCACTGAGCCTAGAGTCAAGAAGACTCATCTTCCTGAGTTCAAATCTGGCCTCAGAAACTTACTAGCTGTATGACCTTGGGCAAGTCACTTAACCCTGTTTGCCTTAGTTGTGCATCTGTAAAATGAGGCTGGAGAAGGGAGTGGCAAACCACTCCAGTATCTCTGCCAAGACAACCCCAAATGGGGTCACAAAGAGCTGACCACAACTAAAAATGACTGAACAACAAAAGACTGGGAGAAAGGGTGGTGCCTTGACTGTAATAGAGAAGTTGGGAAGTAGGGAGGGTTTATGGGAAAAGATAATGAGTTCTATTTTAAATAAATCAAGGTCGGGATGGCTCATGAAAACATCTAGTTTTCAATGTTCAAAAGGAAGCTTTCAGTATGGGAATAGAGCCTGGGGCTGGATATATAAACACCTGGGAACCATCTATCTAGGGATGGTCATTGGATCCATGTGAGCTGATGATATCACCAAGTGAGATGGTATAAGAGAAGGGAAAATGACCCAAGGAAGAGCCTTGAGGGACACCCACAGTTAATGAGAGTGACTTGGATAAAGATCCAACAAGAGATTGAGAAGGAGTGGTCATACAAGTAGGAGAACAACCAAGATAGTGTCATGAAAACCTAGAAAGAAGAGAGAATCCAAGAAGAGAAGGTGATAAATGGTATCAAATGCTGCAGAAAGGTCAAGAAGGATGAGGGGTTGACAAAAACCATTAGATCAAGTAAAAGTAACACAGAAGAGGTTATATATCTAACTCATGTAAAGTCTCTATTAACAAAAAAAACATAAAGATTACATTTAGAACTCACAAACTCAATCCCAGATTATAAAGGCCTGTGTCTGGCATTTTCTTCAGCCCTCCTAACATAACGGAGTCATTGGCCCATGGAAAAGGAAAGGCTCCAACAGGGACATTCTATTTGTTTCTTTTTTAAAAACATCTTTTTATTGATATCTTTTGTTTTCCATCAACTACATTTCCCCCCTGTCCATCCCATTTATTCTTTATTTCCTCAAGCTTCCTTTATAACAAGGCACAAACATTTTTCTTCCTTTTTTAAAATTAATTACTTTACTTATTTTTAGTTTTTAACATTCACTTTTATAAGATTTTGAGTTCTAAATTTTCCCCTCCCTCTCATCCCCCCTACCCAAGACAGCATGCAATCTGATATAGGCTATACATGTATGATCATATCAAAATATTTCTACATTAGTCATGTTGAAGTCGAAAATATTGTAATTATTCCCATTTAAGTGAGTTGGGCAATAACAATAGTTAACACATTAATCATAAACCGAGCCAAAACTGTCAGAAGCCTTTATCCCCTACTTACTCTACAGATAAGCCCTCAAATAAGATACTTAAAATTCACCTCCAGAAAACCTTTCCTTATGAACTCTGCCTCACTCTGTGGCTAAATTATCTTCCCGACCATATAATAGCTCCTCAAGGGGAGAGACTGCATCTATTTTCAACTTCCAATTTCTCTTTCTATTTCTGAATTTCCAAGGACCTTGCAGCCTCATCTGCTCCAGGCCCGTTTTCCACCCTGCTGCTACAGTTGTTCTTCCTTTCAAGTCAAATCTCCAGACACCATGCCTGAGAGAAGCTAAGCCACTCAGCAGCTCATCTATGAACCCCTGGGCCCAAGCAGTCCTCAGGGTAAGCTCCCCACCTTAACTCCCTGTTTTCTACTTCTTGCTCTGAGAACTGTAATAAAATCAGCACTACCATTTCCAAAAAGCACATGGCAACAGACTGCACTATTATCCTATTCACCATTTCTATGACTTTCCAGATCAAAAGACCCTTTTCTATCCCCTACTCATCTATAACTGACATCTCTCCATATTAGACCATAAACTCTATGACAGCAGAGACTGTTCCAGTTTTATATTTGTATTCCTAGAAATTAGCATAGAGCTTGGCATGTAGTACTTAATTCCCTTTTTCCATTCATCTATTCATTCAATCTCATTTCATTATAGGGTTCCCCATAGAGATAAGTATTACTGGCTGACAACCTGTCAAATCATTTTTTTAAATTTTATGAATTTATTTTTATTAACAAAAATATATTAATTTATATTGCTTTCCATCAGCTTTTCTTCCAAAGAGAACTTTTCCCTTCTCTAACCAACAGTAAACCATGCCCAACAAAAAAGACTCAAAAAGCGAAGATGGGGGGAAAAGCTGTTACTTTCTCCATCAGCCTCCCTCCCCCTTGTCTCTCTTCATTCTCTACTTAACTGCTGGCTTTGCTAGGGAGTGATTCAGATGGGATCTTGGTGGCCCTGTGACATCTGTTCCTTTTTGATGACCTCACAGGGCAGAATTTCATATTCAGTTCACATTTATGGAGCACCTAGTTGGTACTGATGGGTAATATGGGAGAAATATCCAAATATCTCAAGCATAATAATTAACATTGTTAATCTAGTTAAGGAGGCAAGATTTACACATATGAAACTAAAGAGCAATTGAAGATAGAACATAATTAAATACCAAAAACATATGCATGTTCTATAGGAGATCAAGGAGGGGAGAGATCAATATGGACCACATTACTTGAGAATATTTTGGTCATTTAACACTGAACTTGGCCTTGTAGGAAGGGTACGATTTGATTTGCCAGAGAGGAGGAAGAAAACCAATGCAAATAGGTATGTATGAAGGCGGAGGGTAGGGGGGAGTAAAATGAGCAAAAGCAGGAATGATCATTACATGTTTAAGAATATCACACTGAGACTTTAGCAACAACACAGCTGGACAGAAGAGGATCTGGCAGGGCAGTGGTTACATCCAGAGAAGACAACGAAGACAAGGAGAAGCAAGAAGAATCTATGCATCCAGGCAGTGTCAACTTCAAAGACATCAACTGAGGCTGGGAGGAACAGCTGTAGGCAACCAGAATTTAGAGAGAACAGGTCAGGCATGAGGGAGCACATAACTCTAGGCTGGCAAGAGGTCCAGAGAACCAGGCAGGAGGAATAAAGCAACCCAGCCCTCTCCTGCCAGATACTCCCTTTTCCTCTGATTTTCATGATGCCATTCTTTTGGTTCACCACCAAAGGCCTGACGGATCTTTCTCAATCTCCTTTGTTGGCTCATTGTCCACATCCTACCCTCCCTAACTGTGGGTTCACTTCAAGGTTCTTCCGTGGGTCTTATCTTCTCTTTCGACATTCTCATGGGTGACCTTATCAGTTCCCATAGGTTCAATTATCATCTATTTGTAAATGCTTCCTCGGTCTATATATCCAACCCTACTCTCCCTCTTGAGCTCTAGTCAGGCAATACCAATTGCCTTATGGACATTTCCAACTGAATGTTCTACAGACATCTCAAACTGAACCTACCTAAAACAAAACTCATTATCATTCCCTAATTCTTCTGAATTTCCTTATTTCTATAAGGGGTACCATAATCACAGTCACCCAGGTTCACAACCTGGAGGTCATTCTTACTCCTTCACTCTCTCTTACTATCTATGTATCTATCTAGCCACACATATGAGTATGCATGTATACACACATACGTAGACATATATGTGACACCTATAAGCAATATATGATTATATGTATATACACACATATCTAATATATGATGTGTGCATGCATGCACATATACACATATTGCATGTGTGCATGTATATGTGTGTAATGGTAATGGTAATTTGAATATCTTCCCTGCCCCTTGCACTGGCAAGCTAACAGGTACTTAACACTTAGTTTCAAGTTTATAATTGTATCAAGGATTAAGACCCAGACCTTGTGAATCCCGCAGTGGGATGGACTTCTTGATGTAACAGAAAGGGGCAGAACAGGGAAGAGCTAATACTGTGTATATGAGGAAAAACCCAAGCTGAGAGAGGCCAGAACTTCTGGGAGCAAGCATCATGGAGGCAGAACAGCTACTGCTGGACAGAGAGAGAGAATTGCCAGGATCCTGAGAACTTCTGAGAACTGCTACGAATTGAGAACAGAATGGAGAACAGAACTTGTGGTGCCAGAACTTCTTCTGAGAACCAAATTGCGCACTTTGGAGAAATGAAAAGAGAGGAGAACAGGGAGGAAGCATGACTGTGGTGCCAGTACTTTGTCTGTCTGTTTTGATGTTACTTTGTCAGATTTTTCTGCTGCTAGAGGACAGTGCTGTTGTTACAGATGCCCTGAGACCTTGCTACTGGTTCAGAAGCCCTGCAAGAGGATTTTCTTGTTGTATGTTAACAGAAATCCTGGAGGAGGGTTTGCTGATGATTTCAGAGGTCTAGGGACTGTACTGATGATTTGTGTTGTTTCCTCAGACCTTGTTGTTGGTTCTATGTTGATTTTACTGGCAGAAAGTGAATTGATGAGGATGCCAGCAACATGTAAGAGTGTTATTACAGCTTTGTTAAGCTTTGTCTTCCCAGGAACAGAAACTGTGAAAAACTTAAGGTGGACCAGATGCTGTGAGTTTCAGTATGAAACAGGAACTGCACAAGAAGCTGGACAAAGAATTGAGAGCTATCTGCCTTTGAAGCCACGTGGCAGTTGGATAGATTCCAGCAGGAGCTGGGACCATGGAAGAGGAACCATGGAAGCTGAGAGCCTGCCTTGAGTAAAGATGAAAAGACCTCTCCTTGAGTATTTAATGCAAACTGAGAAAATCATGACTCACTGGGGCTTAGGGGTAGAGAGCTTTGACCTTTACATTTAGATGATTGAGTTAAGAACTTACTAATTAAGGATGATTGGAAACTAATCTCCAATCAAGAAGAAAGAAGACTTTTTGATTGAAGAGATTAAGACAATGTGACCTAGGGGTGGAGAGCTTTTGACCTCTGTACTTTGTGTCAAATTAAGGAGGCTTGCCTCCTTAAGAATGATCAAGTTACTAAATGAATGTACTTTGTTTAAAATTATGTGACCACTTTGGTGAAAACCATGTGGCCATTTTAGTGATAAGCTGTCATGCCATAACATTGTGAATGCTGTACTTTGATTTTCTGTGAATGTTTTGCATTAATTTGTTACTGAATAAATAGAGTTTACTATACTGTGCAATTAGAACCTTGAAAGCTGTTCACAGAAGCAGTCCTCTGGAAAGCTGCTCATGCTTGGCTTTACAATGTGACATGTGTTATAGTGATATGTATGTTGTATTGTACACACATATAACATGTGTGATATGTGATATGTGGACATATGTATGGTGTACAATCATATGTACACATGCATAAATCACTATATTATGTGTATATATGTATGTACATATCATGTGTGTGGTTTTATATGTGTATAATCAGTTGCCAAATCTTGTCAATTCTGCCTCAGCAGCATTTCTAATAGGTATCTATCTCCTTTTCATCTCTCTCTCTCTCTCTCTCTCTTTCTTTCTCTCTCTCTCACACTCACACACACACACACACACACACACACACACACACCTTTCCCTGGTCCTACAAGCTCTTTGTGCCTCCCAAAAAAAGTATCTTATGTTTATTATGTAAATACTTATAAGTGCAAACGACTCCCTTCAAGAATGTAAGCTCTTTGAGGACAGGAACTGTTTTGTTAATGTTTTTTTATCCATAGCACTTAACACAGTGCCTGACACAGAGTAGCAGACACTTGATAAATGCTTGTTTATTGGTTAACTTGGGACAGCTAAGTAGCGCAGTAGAATCTAAGTGGGGCCTAGAATGGGAAAGATTCATCTTCCTGAGTTCAAATTCAGCCCCAGATACTGTGCGACCCTGGACAAGTCACTTAACCTGGTTTGCCTCAGTTTTCTCATCTGTAAAATGAGTTGGAGAAGGAAATGGCAACTCAGTATCTGTACAGATCCTGCCTTATCAGGCTAGCACTTATAGATACCTTTCTGGTCACTTCCCCAACCAGTACCTCTCTGGTCACCTGCGGTGACCCTGGTTGCCTCCACACACTTCAGAGAGTCCCTGCTCCTCAGGAATAGACAAAGGAGTCTGGTACCAAGGTATAGTATATAGCCCGTCGTTTATTCTTCTCCTCATTCACAACATCCTCCTCTCTTCCCCCCTATTCCTGTTCACCTCACCTCCCTCCCCCCGCTCCTTTATCCCTTTTCCCAACTCTGCTTCTTCACATGCCTCGGCAACAGGCTCCTCACGGGAGGGGAGTACTCTCCTGTTAGGGGCACGTGCTCAATACCCTGCAATCCTTGAACCTGTGTAACAGGATGTGGTTTCATAGGGCAAAACATATGCTCAGGTGCCTCTTGGACCCAGCCTGAGTTGCCCTGTCATTTGCCTGAGTTCTCCGTGAGTTCTCAGAGTTCTGGTAAAGTCTTAAAGGGCCCTTACAAATATTTTTGCCAAGAAAACTCCAAATGGAGTCACAAGGAGTCAGACATGACTGAAACGATTGAACAACTGGACAGAGTTGGGAACCAAAGTTGGAGTCTGAGCAGTGAAAGACTAGTATCTAGGCAAAAGGTCTAAGGAACGGGCACAGGGAACCAGAAAATTGGAGTTTAGTCCTGAGGTGAAGGTGATGTGAGTTGTCTATATATTACCATCCCAGAGCCAAAACTAGTCTGAATCTAGGAAGACCTCAGTCCACAGGCCAAGGCAGGAAGGCACACTGGGACAGAGTTGAGGAATCAAGAGGGAGAAAACAGTCTCTGACAGAGGCAAAACAAAAATATCAACTTGACTGAATGGGGCATAGGATAGGCAAGAATTGAAAAATAGGGTTGGGGAACAGCTAGGGAGCACAGTGCATAGAGAACCAGTCCTGGAGTCAAGAGGACCATTTTTCAATTCTGGCTTTAGACACTAGCTGTATGACACTGGGCAAGTCACTTTACCCTGACTTCCTCCAAAAAATAGAAAAACAAAGTTGGTCAGAGAAGGTCCAGTCACTGAATGTGAAGATAAGGAGTTTGGACTCAGTTTCAGTGGAAAGCTACCAAAGATTCTCTGAACAGAAAGTAACATGATGAAAGCAGTGTTTTGGGAAGGCTAATCAGACTTCCCTATCTTGGTAAAAGTCCTGTCTCACTGCTTCATCACTGCAGCAACCATGAACTCTCAATGGTGTGCCTGAGCACAGACTATTGTGGATGCTATCAGGTGAGAAAGACTTGGAGCACAGGCCCAGCAATGGACTGAGTGTCTATCATCCAAGGATGATCCCAGTTAAACCTAGAGAAGCTCACTGACATTCGGATCACATTTAATCCACAACAACTCTCTAAAACCTACTAAGTCATATGAGAAGTGTGGTCAGGGCTTCAGCAAAGAGAGTATTTACACTAAGGAAATTACAAATCCTCTAAGTAATGATGTCAGTCAAACACATTGTTGAATAATTAACGAAGGAAACAATAGCAAGAGAATTGAAGCAAGAAGACCAGTTTAGAGATTGCTGTGACAATCCAGATATCAGGTTATAAGAGATTCACTAGGGTGGCAGCAGTGAGAATAAAGAAGGGAGGAATTTAGGAGACGTTTCACAGAATCCTAAAGTTGGATCTTAGAGGTCATCTCTTCCAAGCTTTTCATTTTCCAGATGAGGTAACTGAGACCCAGAGATTGCCACAGAGTGACAAGTGGCAGAGAAAGAATTTGAACGCAGGCCTTTAGTCTCCAAATCCAGCATTCTTTTCACTACTTCATGCTGCTTCCTCAAAGAGGAGGCGTTAATGATGATGCCACGGTTCAAGACTGGGCAACCTGAAGAAAGGTAGGTTAGCTTTACTGATAGAATGGGAAAGAACTTGAAAGTTCTTTGTTACAGAAAAGAAAGGTAATCTGAGAAGGCGGTAAAAGGAATTGAGAAAGGCCTCCTGAAGAAAGTGGGCTTTGAACTGCAACTTGAAAGAATCCAGGGAAATTGATAATCCAATTCACTGCCATACTGACAAAATTTTACTTGCACAAATAACATCTGATGTTATGTTCTTTACAAATATAACAATTAGGTGTGTTCTTAGTACCTTTAAAAGTTAATAAAATTAGGGGCCGCTAGGTGGCGCAGTGAGTAAGAGCGGAGTTGGGATGACCCGGTATCAAATCCCGCCTCAGAAAATGAGCACCCACACATAAATAATGACTAGCCGTGTAACCTTGAGCAAGTTACTTAACCCCAATTGCTTTAAAAAAAAAAAAGGTTAATAAAATTGGAAATGGTGAAAAAGACTGAACAGTCTTAGACTAATTCTGGCCACAGTATTCTGTCATCTGATTTCTATCTATTAATCCTATTAAATCCTATCTATGTACTGTATTAATTCCCCTACAGTCAGGAATTCAATGTCTACCCTAGCTCGTTATAACTCATGAGAAAGAAAAGGACACAGGTAATTCTAATTTAATTTTTCTCCAGCCTCTTCCTTTGAACCCTCATTTAATCATTTAACTTAATATTAATCGGTAAAAGAGAGGACTGCATTGAGTCACATATCACTACCATACTCCAGTTACTTAAAATTGTAGGTTGTGGGGGTGAGGAAGAAAAAGAGGTTATCAAACTACCCAAGTTTTGTCAATTATTAAGTCAATAAGTTCTTTTCACAAAACTTTCTTAATTTCTGCCTCATCGTGTTCTTTCTGATCGGGGAAGGAAGAAAACAAGCATTGATTAAGCACCTATTTATGATGTATGAGGCACTGTGCTAAATGCTTTGATCTTCACCATAACCCCGTAAATAGATGCTATTATAATCCCCATTTTACAGGTGAGGAAACTAGGCAGCATAAGTTAAGTGACTTGCTCAGGATCACACAGCTAAGAAGTACCAGAAATCAAACCTCTTCTCAGCTCTTCCTGATTTCAGGCCCAGCACTCTAACCACTGTGCCACCCAGCTGTCAGTCTATTATTCCTCAATTCAGCAGTCAAAGTAAGAATCAATTAGTATTATTACCCTCTAAAGGAGGAATTCTTAACCTTTTTTGTGTCATGAGCCCCTCTGGCAGTCTGCTAAAGTCTATTGAAGTCTTAGAATAATGTTTTTAAATAAATGAAGGAAACACTAAATTGCAATTAGAATTTAGTGAAAATAAAGGTACAATATTTCCCCCCACGGACTCTTCAAAATCTCTCCAAATCTATTTACATACCCCAAGTTAAGAGCCCCTGCTTTGAAATCTACTACCTCAACTAGGTGGCACAGTACATAGAAAGACTGACCTGGACTAGGAAGAACTGAGTTCCAATCTGGCCTCTGACACTTACTAGCTGTGTGATCTTAGAAAGGTCACTTATTCTCTCTCCTTCAGTTTCCTCATTCATAAATGTAGATAATAATAGCACCTACCCCCCACCCCCTCCCCCCCACTCCCCAAAGTATTTATGACAATCAAATTAATTAATATATGTAAAATGCTTTGTAAACCCTTAAAGCCTATGTAAATTCATGCTATTATTATTGTTGTTATTTCCTAATATCACAGTCCCTAAGCCTAGCTCAGGGGTGGGGAACCTGAGGCCTTAAGGCCATATGCAGCCTTCCAGGTCCTTGGGTGCAGCCTTTTGACTGTGTCCAAGTTTTATAGAATAAATTCTTTTATTAAGGAGATTTATTCTGTGAAGCGTGTTTTCAAAGGGCTAAACTTGAGGTCCTAGAGGGCCACATGTGGCCTCTATATAAGGGCAACCAAAACATTACTTTCACCCACCCATTTAGAGAGGGGCAGCTAGGAGGTGCAGTGGACAGAGTACTGGGCCTGGAATCAGAAAGACTCATCTTCATGAGTTCAAATCCAGCCTCAGACACTTACTCACTATGTGACCCTGGACAAGTCTGTTTGCCTCAATTCCTCATATATAAAATAAGCTGGCAAAGGAAATGGCAAACCCCTCCTGTATCTTTGTCAAGAAAACCCCAAATGGGGTCATGAAGAATCAGACATGGCTGAACCACAAAATGAGAATAATCACAGCACTTACTTTCCAGGGTTGCCATCAGGATAATATGAGATGATATTCATCAATTGATTGGCAAACCTTAAAGCACTATGTAAGTGCTAGCTGTTGTTATTATTTATTCAATTTCAAGCACAGTACTAAGCAACAAAGAAGGCAAAAAACAGTCCCTGCTCTAACAGTCTAATATGAGAGACAACATCCAAATAACTTGTGATGTTTAAAAGTTCGAGAGACATAATTTCTGGGTAATTTAATCATTTTATTAATAATTCCAGCATGTTTGTTAATAAAAGGATGGTCATATAACCATCAGACAATCATGGTGGTGGGCTCACATTTCATATGCCCTTTGGAAGAGGGGTGTTCCTGAGGGTGGCAATCAACTCTGATTGGTTAACAATTAACAAGAGGGGCTGAACCTATTCAATTGAACTTTGATTATGTCATTTATTTCTAAGTTACTCCCAGCTTTGGACAATCTATTCAAGGAATTTATCCCCACTGAAACCAGAGTAGAACACAATGGCTTCCCCATCTGGTTGGGATCTGAACAAGACTGTTCAGAAAGTCCAGTCTCATGATAATAATGTTCTTCAAGAGACTAAATTTTTTAAATTAGGACTTTAGAAAAAGGGGGGAATTCTGGCTCTCCCCAAATCATTGGTTACTAATAATAATTTTTCTCTAACAATACATAAAAAAACACATACAGGACAAGTTGGAGGTCCTCTCAGAGGGAAATGTCTAAGAATATGGAGGAGCTAGAAAGACTTCTTGCAAAAAGTGTGATTTTAACAGGGACTTGAACCTAGGGAATCTAGGGAAACCTAGGCAGAGATGAGGAGAGAGAAAATTCAAAGCATAGGGGACATCCAATGAAAATGCCTGGAGTCAGGAAAAAAAAGTATCACAGAAAAGAGGGTGATCAAGACTGCCAAAGGCTGCAGAGAGGTCAAGAAGAATAAGGATTAAGGGGGGAAAAGTTATATGGCCTCTGTATCATTTCTGGAATTCAGATCCTATCACCAAAGTCTACTAATATTTCACACTTTCCTGAAAAGATCTCTCCCTAAGAATCTGGCCCAAAACAACTTCTATTAGCCACTGATCTCTTCCTATAGCCTTTGCCTTAATTTTTACATATGGATCTTTCCTCCCAGGTTTGTTCTCACTTTTCAGACACATTTACTCAGGCATCTGGCTATAGTCATATTTTCTAATTTCCAGGCAATACTGACCCCAAGTGTTTTAGTCCACTATTTTCTTTCTTTCTCTCCCCTCTCTGGGTGACATATGAGGGTTTTCTTATTCATAAAAACATTTATTGGTTGGTCTAAAGTAACAGCATTTCCCTATGGCAGATTGTAGTGCCTATGTGATATTCACAGCACTGATGGCAACTATGAATATGCCAGAGTAATTCTGAATCAAAAAATATAACAGAATCTCCAAAGAAGACAGAAGCAAAACATTTATTCAGACACCAGAAAGCCAAACCCCAACACCAAACAACCATATTCATAGCAACAAAGAAATCTATACACAATAACACTACAGAAAGCAACACCATCTCAAAGCCTTCTCTTTATTTTTTTTGCTTTTTTTTTTTTTTTTGGAGGGCAATTGGGGTTAAGTAACTTGCCCAATACTCACAAGCCTAACTGTCTCCTTGCCTGCATCCTCCATCCTCCCTCCTCCCTCCATTATAACTGCTTTGACTCCCAATTTCCTCTGGGCTCTGCTCCACCATTCCTGTTCCACCCATTCAGCAAACTCCTCCCACCACAGGCTCCATGTGATTACATTTAGCCTAACAAGGGGCAGGGAAGAAATTCAATTCCCATTACCATTACATAGATTTGACCTAAGGTTAAAATGGAATGTTGTTGTGCAGTCCAGTATGACTCTTTGTGACCTCATTTGGGGTTTTCTTGGTAAAGAAACTGATATGGTTTGCCCTTTTCCAGCTCATTTTACATATAAGTAAACAAAGGCAAACAGAGTTAAGTGACTTGCCCAGGGTCACACAGCTAATGTCTAAGACTGGATTTGAACTCATGAAGATAAAAGTCTTCCTGGCTCCAAGCCTAGTGCTCTATCCACTACACCACCTAGTTGCATGGAATTACACATGATATTTGGGACTGGGAGACTATTGATCACATAAGTATTGAATAGAATCCATGTTTCTTTAAGAGAATCACCCTGAAGTGTTCCAAGTTATGTTTGGGATTTAATTTCAATACCACGTTTGACCTTGTTCTGAGTATTGATGTTTTATCTCCCTATTCTTGCTTCTGGAAGTTGAGATAATGGGTTTCCTGAGGCTTATCATGCGTCAATGGAAAGGGCATGCAATCCACAGACATACTTTTGCAAACTTATTCATAACTATTTTGCAACCTAACAGAGCTGGAAGGAACCCTGGCCCACACCCTGAACTCTAATTAAGGGTGGAATTATTCTGACTTCTGTCAGAAAGTGAGTTTTAAGGACCAGGAGGGAAAAAGCTATTCAACAGAAAAATGCTGCATTATGTGACCAAATAAAGATGTAGTTGAAGTCATTTATAGAGACAGTATAGCTTTATTTTTATAATTATTTTTTTTTTGGAGGGCAATTGGGGTTAAGTAACTTGCCCAAGGTCACACACTAGGTTTTTGTTTGTGTGTGCATTAAGTGTCTGAGACTGGATCCAAACTCAGGTCCTTCTGACTCCAGGGCCAACTCTCTACTCACTGCACCACCTAGCTGCCCCTTAGCTTTATTTTTACTAATGTAGGCACTGGGAGCAGCTAAGTGGTGCAGTGAATAGAGCACTGGCCCTGGAGTCAGGAGGACCTGAGTTCAAATGTGACCTCAGACTCTTAACATTTGCTAGCCATGTGACCTTGGGCAAGTCACTTAACCCCAATTACCCTGCATTCCCCCCTCCAAAAAGCAAAAAAAAAAAATGTAGGCACCATATGCGGTATTTCTTTTCCTTAAAATATGGTGGCTAAATTTGATTTTTTTTTTACAAAAGACACAAAATATGGCATAAAATGAACACTGGGAGAGGAAATAAAATTGAAACCCAACTCCTCTTAACCCTTCCTCCTGGCTCCACTCATATTCCCCCTTCCCCATCACACATAAATCATAAATAGGATCATCTGACTTTAAAGAGAAACAGAACAACAAAATATCAGAGTTAGAAGGGACATGAGAAACCATTTAGTTCAACCAGTGCCAGAAAAAAGATCCCTTTTACAACACACTTGACAAATTGTCTTTGGTGGAAGACCTCTCTAAAGGTAGAACTCACTACTTCCCAAAGCAGCTCATTCTACTTTTGGACAGTGTAAGTTGTATCAGGAGTTTTTCCTTACTTTTAGCCAAAACTTGCTTCACTTCAATTTCTATCCATTATTCCTAGGCTGGCCCTTGAAGATCATACAAAACAAATCTGATCCATCTTCCCCAGGAATAGCCCTTGAAGACAAGTATCTTAGCCTGCCCTCCCAATCCTACACCACAAATCTTTCTTCTCCAAGTTCAATTTTTAAAACGATGTTTACACATGAAACACAGGAAACACTACCTCCATGCTGTAGAGAAGAACGGAAGTTAAAAAAAATAGCCTTGAAAACTAAATTGGATATAGCCATCCAAAATAGCCATCCAAAAAGGAAGGGATTAGGCATTTTTGCTCAAAAGGTGGAATCCAAATTAATTAATTATAGATAGAACTGGACAGAAATGAACCAAATAAATGCCAAGGATATTACAAAGATACTCCAAGTAAGCTTGAAGGTGGCCAGAATGGAATAAGTCTGCTGGGCTGACTGCCAGCTAAGTCCCAAACAGTTTAGAGACCCTCCAACTGAATAACCTTTGGGGGAAGGGGGAGACTATGTAAACAAAACACAATAGATTCTTCAAAGCTCAAATACTCCACAGGCTTTGCGAGATTCACAAAAGCATAGAAGCATGAGCTTAACACAGGCTCACATCTCTCCCTTTTTAGAAAGAGCAATTTTCCACAGACCCTTTTTCTTGTCTCTCACAGGGATATGGGCACTGAAAGCGCCTCTCCAGCTAGAAGATCACCACTCAGATAACAAGGAAAGAGAGAGGCCATCAGGAGTCTGAGGTGAATGGAAGAGATGCTATCAGCTTTTCAGAATGATTGCAACAGATCTTTGACTGGAGACAGCCCTTGGCTCTCTATTGAGTTGATAAGAAGTCAAGCTACATACTCAGGGCATCAGGCTGTCATCAGGTTATTATTTCTTCCTCAGAATACTGTACTACAGAGCTTTAGGTCTCTGAAATGATGGATAGTCCTGTCTATTTCAGTGATTGTTGACTGAGGAAAAGTAGAAGTCCTCTTGTATATGCAGGCTCAAAAGAATAAGCAAATTTGAGGAACGGCAGAAACAAATCGTAGACATGAATGGAATGGAACATTACTGTGCAGCAAGAAACAAGTTTAAAAATTCAGAGAAGCATAGGAAGGTGCATTTGAACTGGTACAGAATACAATAAGCAGAACCAGGAAAACAATACATACAGTGACAAGGGAAATGAAAAGAACAGGAAAAAAAGAAAAAGAAAAGAACCATCTTTTCCTCCTTATTTGTAAAGGTGGAAAACTAAGGGTGTGGAAACATATATATATATATATATATATATATATATATATATATATATATATATAGCCAGTGGGGCTGATGAGTTGGAAAGTTTACTTAACTACTTTTTTTCCTATTTCCATTTTTATTCTTTGTCACCAAGACATAAGCTACTAGTAGAGCAGAGTACTAGTACTAGAGTCAGGAAGACCTAAGTTCGGATTTGACCTCTGACATTTGATTACTGTGTGAACCTATGACAAGTCTCTTAATTTCTGTTTGCCTCAGTTTCCTCATTTGTAAAATGGGGATAATGATAATACTGTCCTTCCAGGGTTGTCATGAAGATAAAGTGAGAAAATATTTATAAAGTGTGCAAATTTTAGAGCAGTGTATAAATGTTAGCTACTTTTAATCTTTTTTTTTTTTTTGCTGGATATACTGTCAGAAATGAAGGTGATGTAAAAACAAAAAAATATCACTTTAAAAAAATTTTTTTAAATAAGCAAATCTCTTTTGCAGGCAGTCACTTCCTTTTTAAAGAGTTTTTAATAGCCACAACAAACACTTTGAGCCAAGAACAAAATAAGTTGGGTAGGTGTAAAGTTAGAAAGAACCAGCAACACTACTGGTTGTTCTGATCCTAATACCAATCAAAGCAAAAGCAACAAGAGAAATTCAAAACATTGGTTAGCCTCTATTTCCTCGTTATGCTAAGTCTGTGGCAATATTCTCAAGATCTAAGAAAAGGAGATAAAGATGGAAGAGAATTCTTTGCCCTTGGCAGTGGAGTGTAAACACTGGTTGCCAAAAGGTGCCAACTTGCTGAAGGTGTGCTTTCCTTATCAACTTTTCCTCCCACCCTTAGTCACCACCTTTAGAACCCTCCTCCCCCTGTGGCTAAAGCCAGCTGAGTGACAGCAAGCAAGATGGCAGGGGTGGGTATCTGTGTGGTGACTAGAGCACCATGACAAAAATGATGCCATAAGCCCTTCTTGGCTCTCACTTTTGAGAACCCTTCCTGTGGTTTCAAAAACAGAAACAAAAAAAACACAACAAACCATAGGCTGAGTCTGTAACCTAGCAAGCTTTACATTTTCACAGTAAATACTTTTTTACACAATGAACACATTACATTATAATCATCCCAGTGATCTTTCTCTTTAGAATTAGAGTATGTAACTAAGAAAAATAACTGAGGTGTGGATCTTTCCAAAATAGAACATAGAAACTGTTATTTTAATATTTAGAAAATATAACTTAAAAAGTATTAGTAACAACAGCTATTTAACAGACCATTTTAAGACTTGCAAAGGGCTTCGCAGAGATACATTATTTCATTTACCTAGAGAGAAGGAATGACAGGTATTCATTTACCCATTTTACAGATGAGGAATCTATGGCTCAAACCAGTAAGTATCAAAGGTATAGCTTTACCTAGGTCTATCCTGGCCCTAAGTCCCTATAAGTCTATATCCCATCACACTGCCTCCAACTATTAAAACTTAAAAGAAAAAACAATTCTTTTTTCTAAGGCAATTTTAGTTAAATCAGATAGCTCAAATGAGAAACACAGAATATGTGTATCAAAGATTAGATCTAGCTTTTTTTTTTTTTTACCATTGAGGAAGTCAGCACCTTGATTCATAGGTAAAACTGGCATAAGCCACCAGAACCTATCAGTAATCTAACTCATGAGTTAGGTTCACTAAATATTATCCACCAATATTTAAAAATCCATTTGACTTTGTTAAATGAGAAAAACAGAAATTATTGCAGTATTCATACTCACCCTCTTACAGTTAAGAGTGCATTTTAGTTCAGACTAAACTCAGGAAATTTAGCTGTGATTCAGAAAGTCTGGGGTGAGCCTTAAATGAATACATGCAATGCTAAGTTTATTTAAATCAAATATGATTAAAGTATCTGAAAATTGACTGCAGAAAGCAATGTCCCTCTAAGCAAATAAAATCTTAAAACATACCTGGACAGGGAAAGCAAACTTTTGGTTGTTTTTCCAGATAATTTAGAGTTCACAGTTCCCACCACTGATGCAAGCCAGTGACTTTTAATCACATGTCCACATTGAGAAGGTTACCTTTCATCTTGCCCACACAGAAAAATGTTTAAAGTCAAGACTGGAGGCTGATAGGCTATTCACAGAAGTTTGCTCTAGCTAGGGGAACACAGAAAATAGAGCATCTTGGTAAAAACTCACTCTCCCTAATTACTCTCAGCTGTTTGTCATGTGGTCTTAGGACTGAGGAGTCAAGTGATTCCACCTCCCCCTTTCAAAAGCTTACCAAGATTCAATTGTTTGGTCTATTTTTGAGCAAGAGATGAACCCCTTACATAAAGCACTAAAAACTTACTATTTAAAACATTTTTCTAAATCAACATAAGTCTACCATTTGTTTTCTAAAGAAGACATGAAAGCAATGAAAAAGATCTATAAAGTTTGCTAAAGATTACACCAGCATCGTGGAACATTGCATGTATCTTCACACTCAGTTAATGCACTGGTTAGTTCTATGGAATTCTTTTTTTCCCCTCTTTCCTTTTTGGACATATTTGGAAATGAAAGGGATACAAAAAAACATCAAAACAAATTTCAAATGACAAGAAAATATTTCAGCAATGATTATTATTTCTTCATAATCACAGTGTTTCTTTAGGCTAGTAGGGAGTTCAACCATTCAACTTCCAAGATAAATTGGAGTATCCCTGAAGAGTAACATAGACGAGCTGAGTCCAAGAGGAAGGGGTTGTTAGGAGAATGACATATGATTGAAAATTCCATTTAGTTCACTGAGAAAGACCTTGCTCCTGTTGGAATGCTATCTGCTTCATGATCCAAGTCATAAATAGAAGTGTTAAATAATAAAACCTAAGGTGATTTTTAGAAACATCAGTCAACATACCCTATCCATAACCCCTACTCATTGTACCAGTCTCACAGTAATGATACCTTCCATAATAATGAACAGTTTATTAAATATTATTGTTGTTGTTTATGTTTAGTCACCTTCAGTCTTGTCCAACACTTTGTGACTTTATTTGGGGTTTTTTCGGCAAAGATACTAGAGTGGTTTGCCATTTCCTTCTCCAATTCATTTTGCAGATGAGGAAACTGAGGCAAAAAGGGCAATGTGTCTTGCCCAGGGTCACACAGCTAGTAAGGGTCTGTGGCTGGATCTGAACTCAGGTCTTCCTGACTCAAAGCCTGGTACTTTATCCAATGTGCCACCTAGCTGCTCTTATTAAATATTAAATAAATTAGATAATTTACATAAGTAATAATTTACATTTACAAGTGCCTTAAGTTTCAAAAAATATATTACATACATCAACTTATTCTAACCTTACAACAACTCTCTGAGGTGAGTTCTACAGATTCAGATATTTTTACAAATGAGGAAACTGAGGCTCAAAGGACCTTAGTTACTTGGCTTTGGTCATATAGCTAGTATCAGAGGCAAGAACTGATCCTAAGTATTCCTTTATCTATTGTCTTGGGAAAATACTGAAGATCACCTGGCAGGATAAGACATCAGACGCTGAGGTCCTTTCTTGAACTAAACCTCCAAGCATTCATATCTACCACAGAAAGCGCAACTCCAATGGGCTGGCCATATTATTCAAATGCCAAAGATATGCTTGCCAGAAAGATCATATTATTTAGAACTCACACAAGGCAAGCATTGACAGGTTGGTCAGAAGAAGCAATACAAGGACACTCTCAAGGTCTCTCTTAAGAACTTTGGAACTGATTGTATGATATGGGAGACATAGGACTGCCTAGCATGGCGTGCCTTCATCTGAGAAGGTGCTGTGCTCTGTAAGCAAAGCAGAATTGAAACAGCTCAAAAGAAACACGAGATGTGCAGATTTAGAGAATCCACCCCACTTGTTCACATGGCCTGTTTGTGCCCAACCTGTGGTAGAGCAGTATGAGCTTGTATTGGTCTGATCGGCCACAGTGGGGCACACTATAACATTACTCTAATGCATTACTCTAATGTAGTGCTGCCATTTTGTTCCTCTTCAAGAACAAAGGACAACCAAACAACCAGCCTTTATACCACACTGCCCATCAGTTGCACCAACCTTCCTAGGTTGGTGATAGATACAGATTTAGAAACAGATACAGATGATGGAGGTATAGGTATAAATATGTTATGTATATGACCTCAAATTCAGTTGCATAAAACTTTCCTCATTGGTGGATATTTCTTATTCAATGTTCTGTACCTAGGGAAGGGATCAAGTTGGAAAAATCTTGGCTTACAGCTTCAAAGAAAAGAAAAAAAGAAAATATTTTCTCTAGCTTTAAGCACCTCTCTCTGAAAAGTATCTAGAAGGACATTTGTCCTCTCTCCAGTCTGGAGGCAAGAACACCAAGAATATCTTCTCTCCCAAGCTCTCCAGGACTCTGCCCCTCACACAGGCACAAAGAAATTAATCTCTTGGGGGTAGCTAAGTGGTGCAATGGATAGAACACCAGCCCACGAGTCAGGAGGACTTGAGTTCAAATACAGCCTGAGACACTTGACACTTAACTAGCTGTGTGACCTTGGACAAGTCACTTAACCCCAACCGCCTAGTCTTCCCCCCTCCAAAAACAACAACAACAAAGAAATGAATCTCTACCAATGAAGAAAATCTTGTGCAAACAATCTTTATGTCCAGAGTTTTAAACATACATATATGTAAATTGAGGGAGAGGAATCTAAAAGGTCACTGAAATCTACAGTTTAAGCTAGGCTTAAAAGTGCACTGACACTTTTGGGACACCCTATACTAATATAAGAACTCAAGTCACAAATATACTATTAATGCAGTGTTATACATTCTGATAGCATTTGAATCATATTGGAATTTCTTTATCTCAAAGCAGAACTGTAATAGAAAGTACAGAAAAAGGACTGCATGTAGGACAGACTGCTACTTCACATAAATAAGTTACCAGTCAGAGTCTAATCACATAAACAAGTGACATCATCCTGAGCGCTGGGAAACTTGTATAACATCTGAAGAGGTTTTCAGCCTCTGAGATACTATTTGTGCAGGAAAAAAGCATGCTAGATTTGGAATCAAAGGATTTACAATCCTGCCTCTGCCACTAATACCTATGTGGTGTCAAACAATTTACTTAACCTCTCTGGTCCTCAGTTTCCTCATCCATAAAATAAGAAGGCTAAACCAGATGACCTCTAATATCCCTTTGACTTCTAAATATATGATCCTATGACTGCCAGCTTTCTAGAAGAATTTGAGGTAACAGCTTCAGGGAAATGAAAATTCCCCCAAACTAATGTGAATTTCTGATGTCTTCACGTGCAGATTTCTCTCCACCCTCTGTAATTTGGTCTGGTCCAAAGCAGAATGAGGATAGTTCAGAATGAAAACATCAGAATCACTTTGGGGAGCAGAGATATTCTCTGACATTGCTAGGACTTGTTCCTTTGAAATTTTGTTTTTATTTTCAAATAGTGATGCATTTAATTAGAACCAAAAAGAAAGGTAAATAAAAGGGGGGAAATCAAGCTGTGGGATTATTTCCAGACCCCAGGGAAGGAAATAAACATTTATAGAAACCTACTATGTGTCAAGCACTGTGTTAAACACTCTTTAAAAATATCTCATTTGATCCTCACAACAACCCTGGAAGGAAAGTGCTATTATTATCCCTATTTTACAAGTGAGGAAACTAAGGCAGACAAATGTTAAGTGACTTGTCCTGGGTCACACAGCAAGTAAGTTTTTGAGGATGCAATACAACTCAGGTCAGGAAGACCCAGTGCTCTATCTTGAGCCACACACCCATAAGAGAACAAATTCCCACATTCTTACACAATGGTGTAGAAGGAAACAATGGCCAGAGAACAAGCTCTAAAGCAAATAGAGGTTTCAACTGCCATCTGCCAGGTGACCTCTTGTAATCAAAATGCAAATTTAAAGATCTTTCCTGCCCCTGGGCCCTTTGATAGGCTTAAGAGATTCTGAGAACCTTCCTTGATTTGAAAATATACTCTGCCCCCTAATAGGCTGAATGTGGTCACATGGAGCCTGTAGCAGGAGTCTTGGTTTTCAGGAACTCCCACACCTTGGTGCTTTGTGATTGGACAGTGGGTCAAGAGGGTGGTTACATTCTCTGACCCAGGAGAAGGCTATATAATCCCTGATGTAAGGCTTTGCTTTGGGCTCACTTTGAGAAGTGTTGTGTGATTTAATCAGATGAGACTCTGGGCAGCCATTGAGAGCCCCCGGCTTTGAAAACCCAGATGTTGATGCTTCCCTCTCTGGTAACTGTGATTTGGTATGGATGTAATGGTTGGACAGTTTGGAAGCCTGTCTGCTGAAATGTTTCTCTGTCTTGTGACTTCTGCTTGTAACCTCTGTATACTCTGAAGTTCAAGGTGCTGACCTTTTCCCCCTGAACTAGGTAAATGATATGTTTGATTGATTAAAGCAAGATTGTTAGCCCATTTTGAGTTGCTTTCCTTTAAAAAGCAGAACTAAGAACCCATGTTGGGAGCCACCCTGGGCATCCTCATCGCCATTTGTAGCAGCAAGCATCTCAGCATCCCCAGGGTGGCTGTAAATACTCACTAGGGCAGCTAGGTGATACAGGGGATGGAACACTGTGCCCTGGAGTCAGGAAGACTCATCTTCTGGAGTTCAAATCTACCCTCAGACACTTGCTAGCCATGTGACCCTGGGCAAGTCACTTAATCCTGTTTGCCTCAGTTTCCTCATTGGTAAAATGCGCTAGAGAAGGAAATGGCAAACCACTCTAGTTTCTTTGCCAAGAAAACCCCAAACAGGGTCACAAAGAATTAGACACAAGTGAAATGACTGAACAACAACAAAAAATGCTCACACCAAAAAATTTAGCAATCAACCAAATAAGATAGCTCAGGTACACCCCTGCATCTCTGAACTCAGCCAATAATGTCAAAGAAGCATCTGAATCACATATATTAGTTTATAGAAATGAAAGGGTTTATAGCAACAAAGAACTAAATCATTGCCCCCAGAAATTATAGAAGGGTCAACCTTAAGGAGCCCAGATTTTGGGGTCAATGCAGATTATGCAAGGATACATTAATAATAGGAGGCTATGAAAATCTGACACCTAACTGATACCCTCTGGTGGCTAGAATTATACATTAGAAACTCTCTATCGATCATAAACTAACATGACAATCCTTATACTACAAATACAGACCTTAAGATATCCTGGAGAATTTCAACAATTGTACTAGAACCACACAATTAATCACAGCCAGAATCCTTGCCCATAATCTTACAGACATAACATTGATCCATAAATTTTCAAGTTTTTTAAAATTCTTTTTTATTGTGAACTTAATCAACAAACACAAATTTCAATATACAAAAAAAAAGGACAAGAGATGTATAAGAAACTGCGAACTTCTGTTTTTTATTGAAAAGTAATTTTATTCAGGGCAGCTAAGGAGTGCAGTGGATAGAGCACTAGGCTTGGAATCAGAAAGACTCATCTACATGAGTTCAAATCTGGTGTCTGGCAGGTCATTTCATCCTGTTTGCCTCAATTCCTCATCAATAAAATGAGCTGGAGAAGAAAATGGCAAAACACTCTAGTATCTTTGCCAAGAAAACCCCAAATGGAGTCATGAGGAGCTAGGCATGACTGAACAACAAAGTAGTAGTAGTAGTAATTTTATTTATTTCCTGAGGAGAGTCTACTTCTGAGGAATTGCATAATTAACTGGACATCCAATGCAGAAACCGCTCATTCTTCTTTTCTTTCTGTCATTCAATCAAATTACAATAAAACATTTTGGCAGGGCAAAAGAAGTACTATAAAATATATATATATATATATATATATATATATACATGCATACATACATACATATATACATGTATGTATATATGTGTGTGTGTGTGTGTGTGTGTTTGTCCTCAGTTCTCAAAGAGGACCATGACATCAGGAAGGAAATGTCATGACTTGCAAATGAATTGGATTTCAGTGAGAGAGGGCTATGCAAAGTCACCAGCCTCACTCTCTCCACAGAGCCATGTGGGTAGATCAGTACAACAAGAGATGGCTCCAGATATAGTGGAAGGCCTTAGCCTTTTTAAGCTAAGGTCTTACCCAGGTCTCAAGTATGTCTGAGGCTTGATTAAGCCTAGGAAAGAAATGAGACAAAAAACAGCCTCTTTTACCCAGTCAAAAAATAAAAATCAATCTGGGAGGGGAAGACCCTCAAGGTTTCTGGTCAAAACAGAAACAATTGCGATTTACACTCACTCTGAGCCATCAAAGCCCAGATGATGACCAAGTGTGTGTGTATGTTATGTATGTGTGTGTATACATACATATATATCCTTTCAGCAATCAGTGCTACAATTTATGAGTAGAAAATAAAGTTACCCCAAACTTAGTTCACCGTGATGGCTCAAGCAGTATCAATTCTCCCTTTTCCCTCTTGTCTTTAATACCTGCTTGGACTGGATGGCATTTAAGAAGAAATACATAGGGGTGGCTAGGTGGTGCAGTGAATAGAGCACCAGCCCTGGAATCAGGAGGACCTGAGTTCAAATTCGGCCTCTGACACTTGACACACTGCTGTGTCAAGCTGTGTGACTTTAGGCAAGTCACTTAACCCCAACTGCCTTCCAAAGAAGAAGAAGAAGAAGAAGAAGAAGAAGAAGAAGAAGAAGAAGAAGAAGAAATATATAACAAGTTACTCTACTGAGTTGCGTTCTTTTTTTTGTAAAAAAAATGTTTTCCTGATGGTCATTTCTTAGAGGTATATCTATCATTATCCACTAATTGACTGAATCCTCTAGTAGAAGCCTTTCCATCTAACAAATATATCTAGTCCAGCAAAACAAATCAACCCTTTAGACATGTCTAAGAATGTATATTTTATTATGGATCTTTAGACACAGGAGAGGTAGGTGTCGTTCTGTCTTTTGCAGTTGCTGTTATTTCTTGCTTTGATCAGAGTTCTGAACTGATGCAAAATGGAATGAGTCAAATCAGCAATTATTTATTAAAGCTTGGGCCAGGTACTGTGTGGTAAGCAGATCCAGGAGAATAATTTACACTATGACAGCAACAATAATATGAGGAAAAACCATTCTGAAATATCTATAAAACATTAAGGACAATGTTTTCAATAGCGTTTGCCTTACCAATACTCATAATCTAATAAGAGAACTAGCAAAAGAAACCAAAGTCATGTGGATATGGGACCTATTATAGCCCTATCACTCTGACTACTACTGGATTTGTCCTGAGAATGCTTTCAGTGAGTCTACAAAAGATACATGTTCATCCTGACCCTTTTCTTCACTTACAAAAAGCTGTTGTTTTACCTGACTGTAAAATATAAAGTATTCCAAAAGTCTTAGTGCAGTTTTAAGCTTTAATATTTTTGTTAATATTTTTTGATTTAATATGTTTTGTTTAATTGCTTATAACTATACCAAAACTTCTGGGACAAGACAGAGAAGGAGAGATAGCAACTCAGATGAACTCTCCCAACATTCCCCTCCAAACAACCTTGTAATAAAGCCTCAGATAAAATTCTGGAGTGGCAGAATCAACAAAAGTTCAGGTTGAGACATTTTTCCAGCCTAAGACAATGTGGAAGGTCAGCAAGAGAGGTCTGTGACACCAGGGTTGGCCCAGAGCCCATGTAGCAACTACACCAGCAGCAGGCCTTGGAGGTGGCTGTGACAGTAGCAGCAATATCTTCAGGAGCTCTCTTGACTAAGAGATGGTAAGGTGGGGGCGGGGGGGGGTCAAACAACTAGTCAAAAAGGGATTGCAGGGGACCCTCTGCTGGCACTGAGTGCAGCTGGCACCGATTTACAGCTCTACTGCTGATACTCAGTTCCAGGGAGAAGAGAAGTACTTGTGGTTGTTCACAAGTCACAAGAACTGGGCAAAGGGAAGCTAATGACTCCACAAGAAAAGGAAATCAGGGGACCCGGTCACAGTCCCAGAACCAAGAAGAACACTACTTTTAAATCAGAGAAGGTCCTCAAAGTCACTTAAGCCTATCAAGGGGTAGAGAAGATCTTCAAATTCCTATTACCATTACAAAGGGTTCCTGTTTCCCTGCATCCACAAACTCTAGTGTTCTTCTTGGTTCTGGGACTGGGAGCAGTGCCTGCTGCTACTCCTTTCCTGGGTATATAACAGAGCTCAGAGTAGGACAACAGTGAGCACCCTGGATCACACCACCATGAAAGCATTGAAAATTTATAGACTCCCAGAACTATCTCTGAAAACAGCAGCATGAAAAAGTCTGAATTTTGGGAAAGTGCCTCCCTACCCCCTGGTGAACAAAGCCTAGCTTTAACATAAAGTTCAAAGGCAAGAAGTAGCCTGGGAAAATGAGCAATCAATAAAAAAGGGAACTTGACCATAAAAAGCTGCTATGGGTGGCAGGGAAGACCAAGACACAAAATCAAAAGAAAATAGCAATGTGAGTATAACGTAAAAGAAAAATGCTAATTGGACACATGGCCAACAAGAATTCCTGGAAGCATTAGAGAAAGCAATAAGAGTGATAGAGGAAAAAGCGGGAAAAGAAATGAGAGTAATGCAAGAAAATTATGAAAAGAGAATTAACAGCTTGGTAAAAGAGTCACAAAAAAAATACTGAAGAAAATAACTACTTAAAAAAAGAATTGGCCTAATAGTAAAAGAGACACAAAGATTCACTGAAGAAAAGAAATCCTTAAAAAGCAGAATTGGTCAAAAGGAAAAAGAGGTATAAAAGCTCACTGAGGAAAATAATACCTTAAAGATTAGAATTAGGCAAATCGAAGATAATGTCTCTATGAGAAATCAAAAAACAATAAAACAAATTCAAAAGACTGAAAAAAATAGAAGAAAATGTGAAATAACTTATTGGAAAGACAATTGACCTGGATAATAGATCACGGGGAAATAATTTAAGAATTATTGGACTATTTGAAAGCCATGATCCAAGAAAGAATCTAGATATAATATTTTAAGAAATTATCAAGGAAAACTACTCCAATATTTTAGATTGAGAAGGTGAAACAGAAATTGAAAGAATCCACCAATCACTCCTAAAAGAGATTGCAAAATAAAAATTCCCAGGAATATTATAGCCAAATTGCAGAGCTTCAAGTTAAAGGAAAAAATATTGGAAGCAGTCAGAAAGAAACAGTTAAAATATCATGGTGCCATGGTCAATATCATATAAGATTTAGCAGTTTTAATGTTAAGCAAGCAAAGAACTTGGAATATGATATTCTGGGAAACAAAATATCTAGGATTACAATCAAAAATAACCTACCTAGCAAAACTGAGTATAATCCTTCAGGAGAAAAATAGACACTTAATAAAAGAGTGGACTTCTAAGCATTTCTAATGAAAAGAAAAAAGCCAAATAGAAAATTTGCTCTTCAAACTGAAGATTCAAGAGAAACATAAAAAGGTAAACATAAAAGAGAAATCATAAGTGATTCAATAAGGTTAAACTGTTTATATTATCATATGGGGAGATGATATATGTAACTCCTAAGAGCTTTATAATTATTAGAGCAGTTGGGAGTTTACATAGACAAAAGTCATGGATGTGAATCGTTTATGTTGGAATGATCTCAAAAAAATGAAGGGGTGAGAAAGAGGGATGTATTGAGAAAAGGAGGAAGGGAGAATGGGGGAATGGGGAAAATTTACTCACATAAAATGGAGAAATTTACTCATATAAAAGAGGGGCATGAAAAATAGTTTATGCGGTGGAGGAGAAAATGGAGAGAGTAGCAGGCAATACTTGAACATCATTCAAAGTGGAATTGGTTCAAAGAGAGACAAATATATATATACACACTCAGCTGGATATAGAAATCTATTTTACCCAACAGGGAAATAGTAGGGGAAAGGGAAAGGTTGGGGAGTAATGATAGGGCAGATTAAGGGAGACAGTGGTCAGAAGCAAAGCAAACTTTTGAGTAGGGACAGGATAAAGAGAGAGAAGGAAAAATATTAGAAAATGGGATGAAGGGAAATGCACAATTAGTAATGTATCTGTAAATGTGAATGGGATGAGTTCACCTACAAGGTATTTAATGGAAGATTTGAATTGCAACCTTCCTGACTCAGGACGGTTCTGGTCTAAGCACAGACTGCTTTTGCTACAAAAGTCATCATCATTAGCTAGTCACAAGCATGGCATGGCTCCCCATGTGAAATGGAGGAGAAAATACAACAGTCCCTAGAAATATTGAATTTTCTTTCCATGTTCTGGCAAAAAACAAAAACAAAAAACATTCATTTGCTCATGAAGGGCTGAAAAATGATTCATTAAATATGATACTTCCTTCCCTGCATAATAATTGAGGTTCATATCTTTCAAACAGATTAGGTAGTATTTCCTATCTCAAAAATATTTTTAAAATACCAATCTTTCTACTAATTGAATGATAAATAACTCTACTCTTGCAGCATGAAGGAAGTTGCTAGCATTCATGTCCTACAAGGGAAGGAAGTTGCTTGAGATAATTGTGTAAGTTGAGTAAGATAATGGAAGATGATTGCAAATATAGACTTAGAAAGCCAAAATAGAGGGCCCCTTCAGAGAGTAACAGGGATGAGTGTCTCTGGGTTCAGAACCTGATTATTGAAATAGCCATATCAAAAGACAAGATAGATTTCTCTAATCATACCTCACAAACCCTGCTCTAAGCATTTCACATTTAACTCTGCTACTCTTTGACTTAACCTTAGTCTCCCAAGAGTCAGCTTATATCTCCACAAAGTCTACTGGCATCTACACTAGAGATAGGGTGGGTGAATGGGCTTAGGAAATAGATAACTACAATTCTGCAAAAGCACATACCCATTGTGTGAAGACCACAATCAATAACAGGTCATCTTTTGCATAAATGCTTCCAAGGAAAGCAGGTGACTAGCTCAGGTTGATTCTGACCATATGAATCACATACATTACAAACCCAAGGGCAGTCACTTTAAGCCTTATTTTGATTGATACAGAGGGTGGAAAGAATCACAGAATATCAGAGCTAAACATGACTTAAAAGATAAACTAGTCCAAGTCCTCTCATTTCATAGCAGAAACAAAGGCCCTAAAAAAAGTGGAATGGTTTTTCTACTCAATGGCAGACAATAGGATTCAAACCCAAGATATATACCCTGAAGATCAGCATTTTCTCCAGTATCTTCATCAACTCAATTGAATTGAACAAAGATTTATTAAATGCCTATTATGTTCAAAACACTGTATTGGGGTCTGGGGATACAAAAAACAAAACCAACATAGCTCTTGCCCTTATGGAGATTACAGTATAATGGGGTAGTAGGAACAGGGATCTTACCAATACAGATCAACACCTTCTCTACAATTTATATAGTCCTATAGAGTTGCCAATCAGGCTGCACAGGGCGTCCCAGTGCTCCCCAAATGCCACTAGAACCACATTAAAATGTAATTGGAAAATATTTAATAAAATAAATAAAAATACAATAAAACATAGATAATGTTGCATTTTAAAGCTACATCACTATGCAGCCTGTAGGGATCCTTATGTACAGTTTGGCAGTCCTGTTTTTATTTGAGTTTGATGCCACTGGCCTAGAACACTGGGAAATTAAGTGGCTGACTTAGTGTCACACAGCCAATATGTGTCAAAGGTAGGACCTGAACACAGGTCTTACTGATGCTCAGAATCTCTCTCTATCCAGTACACCATGCTGCCTGACATTGTACCTATACACAAACAGATATGATACAAGATACAGCATAGTATGGCATCTAAGTGGTGCCATCATGCAAAGAGCATCAAGTCTGGAGTCAGGAAGACTTATTTTCTGGAGTTCTGATCTTTCCTCAGACACTAGCTGTGTGACCCTGGGCAAATCACTTACCCCTATTTGCCTCAGTTTCCTCATCTGTAAAATGAGCTGGAGAAGGAAATGGCAACCACCATAGTATCTTTGCCAAGAAAACCCCAAATGGGGTCACAAAGAGTTGGACATGACTGAATAAAATGAATAATAACAAAATTCATCTGTAAAATAGAGATAGTAATAGTGTCCCACCTCACAGGGTTTGTTGTGAAGTTCAAATATGATAACCTATTTCAGGTCCTTTGCAAACCTTAAAGTCATATATAAATGCTAGATACTGTTACATGAAAATGAAATTAGATTAGATGGTCTCTAAACTTCCTATGATTCTAAGAATGAACAACTTGTCTACAAATGAATATTTGGCTTATGAAATAAATTGTATTTGTGTTTTTCATTTCTTTTGAAGGGGAGGAGGCAAGGCAATTAGGGTTAAGTGACTTGCCCAAGATCACACAGCTAGTAAGTGTGTCAAGTGTCTGAGGCTAAATTTGAACTCAGGTCCTCCTGACTCCAAAGCCAGTGTTCTATTCACTGAGCCACCTAGCTGCCCCTGTGTTTTGCTTTTCTGAGAATAAAATATTTAGATGAAATATTTATTTTCTCCCAGACCTGCTGCTTTGATGCACTGTTAAGTCATACTATATTAGTTTCACTTTTCATGATATTTCTGAAAAGCTATTTCTTTGTGGAACAATATCTAAAAGAGAGATCTTCTTGGAATATACCCTCCTTAACAAACTGGCTTGCCAACAGTTAATGATGTTTATGTTAATGATCAGCAAATTTCAAAATATACCAAATACAATTTCTTTATCCGGATGTCAAAATGGGCTCATGATTTAGAAGTTGTTGGTCTTTTTTTCCTCTTCTTTTTTCCCCCTATCTCAAAGAGAGACTTCAGTTTAACAGGAAGCTGCAGGGTCAATGAACAAATGCATTACCATTTCCTTAATTAACTCTTGTGTCAGGGATGCCTGTGGCATAAAAAGCCCATTTTACCTTATCACACTTCTCTTAGTTGGAAACCCCACTGAGAAATACAAGACATTCTGTTGCACAGCCTAGCAGGCCTCACTTGTACACTCTTATAGCTCAAGTCACCATATAATGCTTAATATCATAGGTAACATTAGAACAACAACAACAAAAAAAAAAACAAACTGGGAACAATGACTGTAACGGATCCCTGGTTCGCTGTTTGGGAAATCAATTTCACAAATCGTGTACTAAACCATCAGAAAAGTAACACTCTACTTATAGACCATACTAGCTAGAAAAAAAATCTAATAGCAAAAGGATTTAATAAAGACATAAAGTAAATAAGAGGAAATTAAGCAGTAGAATGACCATTCACAAAGAAGTATTAT